>JAVKLA010000057.1:18088905-18109964 GCA_034782735.1 Sagittarius serpentarius | reverse complement strand
CCTTTCTCCTCCCTTCCCTTCCCTTCCCTTCCCTTCCCTTCCCTTCCCTTCCTTTCCCTGTTAGCTTTTGGCTGAATCAATTCTCCTAAGTGGTTCATAGTACAGTTTTAGGATGGGAGTTTAAGGATCATACATGACATATAGACTAAATGCAAAATTTTGAGAAGATGGAAGTTGAGATTAACACCATGTTATTTGTCAAGGTCATGGCTGAGGGGCTGCAAGGAACAGAGAAGAGGAAGGGGGAACCATTTAATTTCACAGGTTTTGCAGGAAGCATTAACCCTGAGAAGCAAGTGCATTTTGAGGTAGTCTGCCCACCCCTTCTTCTGCCTGGTGACCTCTGTCTCCTCTCTTTACCTCAAGGTTGTTCTCCATAGTAATGTGACCTTGTGAAAGTGAAGTGAGTCATGCACACCCTCTGACTGCACTGAGGAGGCTAGGAGGGAACAAGGACTGGGGAAGCGTTGAAAAGTAAGCTGTGTGAGAAGGGACAGTTGCAAAACTGTACAGGGAGCTCACACATAATTTGCTTGAAGTATCGAATGCACCTCTTGTCTGACTGGTGCCCCAGTGTCTCAATAATAACTCAAGAAAAGCAATGTTCTTGCCTCAAAAAGCAAATAATTGCTATGAAGGCATTTCCTTTGTTTTGGACCTATTTGTTAGTTTTTATCTTCGTGTCTTAAATGAAGTTATGTTTCACTACGATTAGTGGTTGCAGTCTTTAATTCAGGCACTTAACTGTTTAATCTAGTCCTAAAACCAGATAGATTTTAGAGATAATTAAAATTTGACCCCGTGATCAGAAAAACCACAAACCCAGAAAGAAAACCTTGATGTTCCACCCACTCCCTGGGCAAAAGCAGCGTTTTGACTGAGACAATTCTGCCTCTTGATTTCCTGCTGCCAGACTTTGGCCACCATCAATCATATTAGTTAGTGCCTCCCTCCATTTCAGTGGGACTGACGGTGGGTGAAAGTATGCCTCAGCAAGGATATGTGAGAAAGAACTAGGGCCTTCAGCGGCTACAGGCAGAGGGGGGATGACGAAAGAAACGACTCTTGATAATTCAGCTCAGATTTTTCTCTCATTAGTTTATTATCACTTGAGCCCCACAAAGGTGTTACTAAACCTAATCCAGTTATTAAACAGGATCCTGCTCGCATGCATGCGGGTGCAACCCTACAGTAGTTCCACTGGAACTCACACCGCTGCTTTATTCACTTGACCAGGTGATTTTTATTCACATGAACACATCTATAACATGTTACTCGCACGAATAGCTCCAGATTGTTCTTCTAGGCTGGCAGCCTCAGCACCAGGTTCAGACACCAGCATTCACTTGACTACAGTGTAGTTGCTGTGACCCTGGTGTACAAGCTCCTGCTGTAGGCAGTGGAGAGCTGGGGCTTGATTAGTTGCCTTCATGTCAGCGTCTGGCAGGGCCAAAGACATCTTTGATTACCCTCGATTGCCTAATGGCACTGAACACTTAAATTCAAGCAACAGACTTGATCCCTGATCAGTTCAGCCAGTGGAGCCTGAAGAGGGATTCAGGGCACAACCATAGGTGCTCACCTGAGGGGGAAGCCAAAAGGGTCCCTAGACCCCTTGGACTGTGCTTGGCTGGACCTCCAAGACTGTAGCAGGAGTGTGGGCACATAGCACGCATGTAGGCACCTCAGCCTCTCCCAGGCCATCTAAGGGTAGGTCTGTGCTCGTGTGTGCACTGCTCACACCCTTAGCTGGCTACAGGCGGGCAGGCAGGTGAGTGAGATGCTCAGCCCATAGCAATACGCACCCCGACTCCCTGCAGGGTGCGTTAATTTAGGCTCAACACTGCCATAACCATAGCCACAGGGCTTCTGGCTGTCCTGAGCAGGACCGGCTCAGGACTGCCTCCAAATGCCTAGCAGACATACCCCAGGGATTAGGTATCTTTTCCCTCTTTCCCTCTTAGAAGTTTGACCAGATGATTATTATTTAAATAAGTTGAGTTTTCCATGTAATCAAATGTACATATGAACCATTTATTTTCCTTAGTGCTCAGGGATTACGATGGGTTCCGTCTCTTTCACAGCAGTTTGTAGAATGGTATTCATTACCATCATTTGTTTTTGTAGCACATTCTTTCTGTCTGCAAGGTTTGACACTTTGGAGCCTTATTGGATTTGCAGCGTTATCTCTTAAATCTATCCCTGGCTATATACTGTCTTTTTAATTTTCAGACTGCATCAAAAGAATCCTTGAAGAACTCAGGCCGACATAAAAAAAAATGTATGCCACCTAATGCCCTGAGCAACTAAGTCTCTTGAGAGCAATAGGACTTTCATTCCTAAATTCTTCCCCCATACAAGCGTTGAATTTGCCATTTTCTGTCTTCAAGAAGAAATGTCCACAAGAAAAAATATTCTGAAACATTTTGATTCCAAAATATCCATGTGTTTCATTTTGGTCTGTTTAATCGACATGAGCTCCATTTCAGGTCACCTGCAGGTTGAACTGGATTTCTGTGTTGGGGTCCATTGCCTTGTGACGCTGTGGTTTTGGAGCCTGATGCTCTTATTTTTCCCTGGAAAACAGTTTGACCACACTATCCTTCCCCTAATGATAAGATCTTCTCGTAGGTCTGATTTGGAAAGCATTGGCCTTCAGGAACTCCTGCTCAAAGCAAAATGTAAGTGCTTGTTCCTGTGTATCTAAGTGACATGATAAGAAAGGTTAAAATTGACCAGACTTGAAATTAAACATATTGAGCACAGTCTTCTGAATTAGGCTGAACTTACCCAAAAACAAAATTGAAAACTGAAAAAATTAAATAAAGCTTCCTGCTGACCATCTCTTATTACTTCCTGGTGTAAGTAACTATTGTCAGCTGCAGCACAACAGGTGATTCTAGCAGATGTAAGTCATGCACCAAGCATAAAGCTGAATATCTCTGAGGAAACAGAGGCTGATTTCCAATCCTTTATAAATGTCATATGACAACTGTTCATATGCACTAGCAAGCAAAGTCAAGCTACATTTTAATAAAAACAAATATATCCTTGATGGCAGTACAGTATGTAGCAAGACACATGTAGACTTGAAGTCATTTATTAAAGTTTATCAAACTGATTTCAGATTATTTTTATCCTGCTTTTTCTTATGTGACTATTTCTTAAGACAATACTTTCATTAGGTGACCAGATGAAGCAGTTGATAAGTATAAAGCTTCTGAAGTATTGAAAATGTCAGATAACTGATTAATATGCACGCATAAGAAAATATTACTGCCTTCCCAGACACAATGGCACCCACATTTGCCACCCACAGTTTTTCCCCTGAGCAACTAGCATCCAATTTATCTCTCCCCAAGCCCTGAGTAGACACATTCATGGTAATTATCACTTTGTAAATTGTCACTCATGGCTGTCTCTTTAAAGGACGACATAATTACAGAATCACATTACAGAAAATGTTGTTTATTGGATAGTCCTTCCTAGACACCTGCCAATAAATAGCTCTTCTTTAGGCTTTTTCTCTGTGGATACATCTCATAAATACATCTTCAGAAAGTACTGTACATCGGATCTTTTGATTTTCCACCTCCAGGTACTAGTGGGTCTTCTAACTCTAGGCTCTTGAAGATGCCATACAATGGGGAGAATGGCTAGAAATAAAGCTGGTTTTCAGGAAACCTTTGAAGAGCTTCTTGCCAAAGAAGTAAGTTTAAACAAAAAAAAAAAAAAGGAGGTTGGAGTATTTTTTTTTAATCTGACATTTTACTGACTAGACTGGCATTTTATTCTAGACTGTCTCTTGATCTTAGAAAGCTGTTCAGTCTAGTTTAAGTGGCATGGAAGTGTATATGGTAGTCTAAGATACTCCCATATGAGAAAGGAATAAGCTCTGCTTCTGTTGTGCACATTTTGTGCTTCCAAATTCTCATTTGTACTAAATTAAATTAAACTAAATTAAATCTAAAAATTATAAAATTGTTCCTCTAACTAGCATAGTGATTTGGGCGTGAAAGCTATGTAGACACAGCTACGTAAGCACTCACTTGTCAATGAGCTGGGAAAAGACATACTACTATTATTTAGCAACATTTTCTCTAGCGCCGGACTCTGTTCTGTCGGCTCAGGGATTCCACAGGTCCTTGGCAGTACGATGCCAGAAGGTTTGTTGTGTTTTTTGGAGTTAATGTGGAAGCATAGCATGTCAGTGTTGGATGCCTCATTGATTCCTCGGGAGTCTTGTGGACCTCTGTCCAGGGCAGATCGGCTCCACAGTGAACAAATATCCACAGGAAAAATGTCCTTGGTGCTAGTGGAAAGACAGGATTCTCCTTTCCTCTTCTGCTTTTTATATTCTCCAGCAAGTCTGCCAACCAAAATGGCCGTGCCATTTAGTACAGTGGACATTTTATCAGCTGAAAGCACAGCATTAGCCTGACAAACATTACCTTGCCTACAGAGGAATGCAGATTTAAACATGAGTCTTCTGAGGTAACTGCACATACGTTACATGAAAGTGTACTGAAAATTTGTATGTATAGGTTTCCTGTTTGACAAGGAAACGCTCCTGAAAATTGCAGAGCAGCCTAGTGGCAGCTCATACAGGACTGTATCATCTCTCCCTACAAAAATCCCTGAAGGAGGGGAGGAGGAAGATGCCGTAAGGCATGCATCCAGATTGTCCAAGTCATGTTACTGGGTCGGGCTATTGCTGTGGCAAGTGAACGCTCCTCCCGGAAACACCCATTTCAAGTAGATTTTCCATTTCTACTGAATGCACCGCTGGCATTCCTGCCTCCCCAAGCAGGGACTTCCCTGCTCCGTTCCCCCTGTCCTGGTGTGGAGAGCAGGCTCTGCTGTGTCTGGAGGATGAGGAGGGGTTAGTGCCTGGCAGACAACTGGAATCATCCACACCTGACTGAGGAGCTGAGGATTTTCTGAGTCTTCCCCTTAATGAGGCATCAGGTCCCTGGGCAGGGGCTGGGGCTGGAATAGCTCACAATCACTCTGCCTTGGGTGAAGTTACTGCCCATACCTGGACAAGGAGGTCCCAAACAACCTTGAGCAAACCACACAGTGCACCCACCCTTTAGTGATTATAGGGGCTAAGAAGCGTGTTTGAAAACTCTGATCTCGGGTCCTGAAGACCAGGTTTGTTTTCCAATCTAGTTCTGTTTCCTAGGACACTAGGACGCATCTTTATCAGCTTTTCGTGAACAATTTGTCTTCGCCATTCCAGTTACGTTACCGGTGCGTTGCTATGGCATAGTTTCATTATGCTGCTGCTGCTGTCTGCAGGCGCTGGTGCAGAGATCGGGGCCGGCATGCCTCCGTGCTCCCAGGGGGGACACAGGTTTGCTTTTCGGTTCCTGGGGAGCTGGGATGTCTCCAGAACAAGAGAGATGCTGAGAGCTACCAGCAGGTTTTGGGAGTGCCTACCAGCTACCTGCAGGGCTGCGGTCCTTGTCCCACAGAGAAAGGAGCAGGGCATACCCCTGGGGTTTGAAATAAAGCTGGGTCTGCTTCGTGGTCCTCGCAGAGCTTTTCTGTGCCGCTCCAGGCAGGACGTGAGGTGGGGTAGCTGACTCAGTTCCTGAGCTGGCCAGCTGGGAGCCAGCCCTGGGCTGGAAGCCACGCAGCTTACGTTAGTCCACTGCTATGTCTGAACCAACAGGCCCTGCTTCACAGCATGCTCCTTTGCTCGTGCTGAAGTCGGGCGTGGTTTTGGGGCGGGCAGATGTGTGGTACCTGAGGAGTATGAAGACTGGGATGAGCGAGCTTGCATAGGTGTGCATAGGCAGAAGCGTCTGTCCCTTGCTTCGTAGTCCTCTCGCAGCAGTTTCCTGCTCCCAGAACCACCAAGGAAATGGGGCTGTTGCACAGATATTACAGCTGTAGGAGTTGTACCAGAGGGGCAGCTAAAAGGATGCTGAGGTGTATTGAGGAGCTAAAAGGATGCTGGAGCCCCTTCCCCATAGCCCCAGGCACTGTGGCAATTGATGGTCACTTGTGACGGGGTGGCACAGCTTCATCACTTGGCTTCTACCACCCTGCAGCTCTGAGATGGATACCTACACCAAGGTAAAGAGACATAATATATACAGAACAGGTACGGAGGAGCTACAGAGGAGAAAGTCACAGAAGCTGAATCATCTCTGGCTTCCCCAGTATAACAGGCCACTGTGGTGTTCCCGGTTTCCACTGCTTTGAGCCTCAGAGCACTTTTGGACAGAGTGTATCTTTTGTAGTTTGAAGACCAGAGGGAGATTCCACCATTCTCCCTTTTCATTTGTTCCACTGGCTGATCTCCTTCGCTGTTAAAAAACGTGTTTCCTACAGAATAACCCCTGCCTTAAAAAAATAAAAAAGGTATTAGTTGGAGACAGTTAAATCTGACCTAAGTAAAATTCAAGAGTGAGTGAACTGTCCCCATTCCAAGATCATGTTGTTGCCCACAACTTATCAAGTATTATTGCTTCTGGCAGTGCCTGTCCCTGAAATAAAAGGACCCCAATTTAAAGAATCACTTAGTTTCTCATGTAAACAATGATGAGACATTAAAACATATATGAGAACTGAAGGCTCCATCTGTCTTGTAAAAACAAGTCCCACATACCCACATGTTACCGCACAGGCTTCCTGGTGGGAAAGCCCTTGTTCAGCCGGGCAGGATCGCTTGTCATCGCTAGAGAGTGGAAAGAGACAGTCTGTCCTGCCGCCTCTCCCAGGCTGGCTGGTTCGCTGGGTAGAACAGCTTTACGGTGATAGGGATCACAGCCATCACAATTTACGGAGGACTTGAGATATTTTCATTGCACTGCTGACCTTGTGGCAGAGCACACCACCATGCATAAGGCTGCAATCCTTTCGGCTGCTTGAAGCACAGGTGACACCGTTGAGATTTTCGGTGAGGAATCAGTGCTCTGTCAGTAACCTGCCCTTGTGCATGTGTATTTTTCCCTTCCCCCTCTCCTATAGCCGCCGCGTAACCCCTTTGGAGCAGGCACTATTCCCCACTGTGTTTGTTCAGCACATAATGGAACAAGGCCTGTCCGTGCTATACAAATAGTTACACACTATGAAATACAGAGGTCGGCTCCTGTCGTGCCATCGCCCACCGAGAAAGTGTACGTCACTATTTTGAAACTGCGATAGAGCATTAGAGGGACTAAACAGTTAAATTCTTATGGAAATCGGACATTTTGCTCCAACACTTCCCCTTCCTTTTGTTTTTAACCTTGCTTTCCCGTCATATGTTATCCTGTCCCCCACCCCATCCCTCGCTGCCGGCTGCCGACCTAGTGTTTGCATGTGCATGGAAGCACGGCGACTGGCCTCCAGGAACAGCACCGCTGCCCGCAGCAAGGCTTTGCGATGCTGAGGCATGTCAATGTCGCTCGTGCTCTCTTCCTGGACAGGAGGGCAGTTTGCAGGCTCAACGTCCTTGGCCCGGAACCCAAAAATCTGTCCCCGCACCTCCCACCGCCGCAGCCTGGCAGAGCTCCTCCACAATGGCAGGAAGGAGCTGGCTGCAGCCTTCCTCTGCCCGTGCAGCCGCCGTGTCTGCCGGCGCATGTTTCTAGCCCGTGTGCCTGCAGACAGCATGTGAGGAGAATCATCAGGAATACACCCAGCTAGCATTTATTACACTGCAAACAACAGGGCCAGCCAATTGCTATTCGCAGGCAGGCTCTCTCCCCGGGGTGGATCTAACGCCGAAGCGAACAGGGAACACAGAGCAACGTGGGACATGCAGGAACGACAGGAAACGTTGGCGAAGGCAGCAGTGAGACCAGAGCCCGAGCTGGCAGGATGTGTTTTTTTGGAACGGGTTGGCGGGAGAGAACAGTGCTGGTGCGGGGCTGCCGGACTTGCTACCGCCCCAGATGCAGCGGGAGAAGAGGGGACTTGAGCAGGGGAGGAGGAACTGTAAGAACCATTTCGGAAGGGAAATGAGGGCTGAAGAAAAGCAGGCTCCCTGTTTGGGAAGCCAAGTAATAAAGCACTGAGGTAGCTGAAACAACAAATAGTTATTGCTGCTGTTCGTTATTTGCTGGCTGAAAACAAATGGAAGTTATGGGAAATGGAGGGGATTTTCTTGAAAGTTCTGGGAATCGGGAGGACACAGAAAGGGGGACGGGGTCAGGGGAAAGGGGAAAAGGGGAAGACTCGCAGCAGAGGCTTCCCCGGTAACGTCAGATGCAGACAGGTGCCAGTCCCCTGGCAGGCAGGCTCCATTCCTGAGGGGCAAATGACTTGTGTGAGAGCAGGGGAGCGGAGCAGAGGACCAGCCCCCACTGTCTGGGTGCAGAAAACCACCCCGAACTGCACAGCGTGCTACGGTGGCGTGCTGCGCAGGTCGGCCTCAGGAACTGGCTGAGGGAAAGAGCAAAGCCCTGTGGTTTCTTGACCCATATCACCCGTTCCTCCTGGAAAAACGAGGGTCGCCTTTTGTAGCTGGTCTGTTTAGAAAGCTGCCCAGGAGAATTCAGTATCGCGACAAACCTTTGAGCCCGGTAATAGGCACGAACATACTATGCTCAAGGCCTTTCTTTGCTCCCGTGACCAGAATCAGGGCGCATTATGGATTTCAAGCTTGCCTTGAAATAGCAAGGGTGTATTTAATGTAACATTTCCAGCCAGTTAAATCAGACTGGGGAAAAAAGCCTGCCCATATTTGGCAGCAGATTTAATTCATTCCCCAAGCTTAGTAGCAACCTGACTAATCAACTTGCATATTCTTGATTTCAGGCTCTCACTTGCTTTTAAAGACAGACTTATCTCTGCAAATTGGGTGATTCTTTGAAGTTCTGTATCTAGAAGGAAGAAAAAGAGCAAGAAAGGATTTATTCCTGTCTGTTTACTTACTAGATATCAGAAGTGAACAATCATTTGCCTTTCTTTCTTTTTGGCAGCTTCTTCCTTTCTTCAGCATAATTTACATTAAAACATAGACGTATCTGTCTGTGGGAATATAGACAGATAGCTTGCAGGACATCGGCTTAACAATGCTGATAAAGAGAAACAGTGAAACCAGAGCCATGGTTTTATGGTTTTTCTATCAATTCTCCTTAACAATTGATATACAGGCACTTACTTGCCAGTTACCTTGCCCATTTTCCTAGCTGGGACTTATTTTATTGCAATGAATACAATTTCCATAGAGCAGAAATGCATGCATTGCTTTTCACATCTAGGATGAAAGATGCTTGTTTAGGAAGATGAGGAGATAGGTGTAGGAATGAATCAGACAAAAAGCTGAAATTCCCAGCTGGCTCTGCCTTTCTCCTTTCAACCAGGGGAATCAGCAAAGATGATGCTATTTCCTGTAATGAAAAAAGAGAGTTAATGTTCAGATGAAAAGTATGTCTGTGATTAGTCGATGTGATTCAAGGTTTCTGGAATGAAGCAAGTTTGATGCCAAATATGGAGAGTTCCTTCCTAAATTGCATCATAGTTGCTCGGAGAGGTTATTTGCAGTTAGAATAAAAGGGTTAGGTGTTAGCTTCGGAGGGTCTTAATTTATGAAGGCTGAGCTCTGTCAGCTTTAGGCCAGGAGGTTTGATCTTTTGCTCTCTTTGAGCTGATGTCTGGTAGCCCAAGAAGGAAAACTTGTAGCGCTGTTTATGAACCGACTGATGTGTAGATTCCCTTCCTGATTCTGAGGTATGGAGCAGTGCAGGTGACAGCATGGGACACGTTGACTCACTCTGCCTGATTATCTCGGTTATGTTTTTCCATTTTTCTCTTGGGACCCAGCTTCCTGGTAATTATAGAAATGAAAAAGTGCCATCTGAGGAAAATAACAGAGGGGTTCAATGGTACTGGTGGAGAAGTATTGCTTGAAAAGAGAATCCAGAGAAGATGAGTAAGGCTTGAATGTGCTGGTGCAATATGAATGAACGTGTCAAAGACATGCCAGTTGCCGTCATGTTCTTGCACGCATTTAAAAGCAGGCCTTGGCAATATTTCATCATTTAAGAGTTTGTCCCTCTTCTTTCCTGCTACTGGAGATTCACCTCCGTAGAATTAGGTCTTGCAGAAGTGGGGAAGCAATTCCCCAGGGGTGAGGGAGGAGGCACCTGCCATGGGGAACACTACCAGGCAGAGAACTTGTTTCTGCTTGGGTGTAGGGACAAAGTGGGTTTTCCTACACGTGGGGTCAGGACAGGGCTGGGGAAGAAGGGGGTCCTCAGGCTTTTGTTATTTTGTTCCTGCCTTCCCATAGTTTTCCTCAGAAGCCAGACAACCTTGTGCAGCTGGAGACTTTCATTACCCATATTTGTACGGCTCTATGAAAAGGCGCAGAGCATTGTGTACGGGGAGGGAAGCTGTGCCAAACAAATAGAAGGTCTCCGTCCCTGAGAGTAAAGATGAATGCAGAGACATACAAACCCAGAGAGCCTGATGGGCTTGTGATTTGAAAGCAAAAGCAGCAATCATTCAGCAACTTTTTACAGGAGTAGTCTGACATCCATCTGCACCCTGTCCCGTCATCCCTGTGCTTGTGTAACTTGTACAGACCTGAATGGGATTTTTATGGGTGTGATTGAAGGACACTGATGTCAGAGGGAATTCTTTCTATTGACTTTAATGGGCTTTAAATCAGGCACCATTATAGCCAAGGTTTGCCAAAGTGATTAGTGACTTTGGATTACCCTTAGCATTTGGGAAATCTCTTTGTGTCAGGGCTCATGTCAGGCACAGTTAAGTTTGAAATAAATGTAAATAAAACACACATGCACAAAGTGTGCCTATCAGTGTTAAGAAGCCAATTTATATGCGCTATACAGCTCAATCCAATCTTTGTAAAGAAATTTCTGGTGTGGTACAAAATAAATTCCAACTACTAAAATGTCATTTGGGAAAAAAACCAAAAACTGGGCTTGTCTGCAGAAAGCAGAGCGGGGCAGCCAGGAAACGGGGTACGTTGATGGGGTACGTTGACAGGGTACATCTGCTTTCTTCGTTGTCTCTGTATTTGGCTGTGTTTAACAGGGACATCCCAGAAAGCAAGCCACCCCAGCCAAAGCCTGCAGATAGAACTCTGTTTTGCCCCAGATTTTCTTCTGGATGCAGTATTTTGCTGTCTTCTCACTATGGTTTAGGCCTATGTCTCCTGCACCTCTGTGCAGCACTGCGGGGTGACATGGACCCCAGCCCTGGCTATACCTCCAGCTCTTGTGTAACCCAGTGATGGGTTTGGCCCCTACCCCGTAAGAGACGTGCCAGGCACGTACCTTCGTGTCTGTTTAAAAAACCCCAAGCTGATCACTCTCCTCTGCAGAACATCACGTAGCGATTGGGACACGGACATGTACGTCAACCATTCTGTCTCTCCAAAAATCCACCCTCTGCCCGCTGAGAAACACCTCCCGCTGCAGTGACTTGAGTACCCTGAGACATCAGCTGAACCAAGACCTCTTGAAAGGAGCTCGCATGGGAAGCTGAAGATTATGATAGCAGATCTCGGAGCAAACAGCCGTGGACATTTAAAATGTGTCTGCCCTGCTGGCAAAGATGACTCTCCCACAGCAGGGTTGGCAGAAGGCCCGGGTGTACCTGAGCCTTAGCAGCTGCAATCCCTTGCCTGGGCCGCCGAGGACGCGGTTTCACATTAAACCTCAGCTAATAGGAGACCTTTCCATACGGTCCTGCTTCTTGGCCTTTCCCTCTGCCTTGAACTGGACCTGGTAATTGTCTGGCTAGAGGACGAGAGGATGTAGCAGCTGAGCTAATGAAAAGTATTATTTTTCTTTTTTTTTTTCTGGCCCCTGTTTTGCACGGCTGGTTTTTGCCAGCTCAGCCAGCTGAACTGACTCACCCTGCGACTGTTGGAGCCCACACAAGAACGGGCAGGAGTGTGAGGTGGTGGGACCAGGGAGGAGCAGGATAGCTGCTTTCCACAGTAGCTCTCTCCTATCACACTAGGTGTAACCTGAAACCAAAAACTTACTTCAAAGACACTTTTATCAACCATCTAAACTACTACATCCGGAGGTGAACTGTTGGTTTGGTTTTTTTTAAAAAATTAACACCCAGCTCGCCTTGGGTCAGGCTTCATCTGCCAGGATCCCCCTTTGTCCTGTCCCGCTGACAGCTGCCCTCTTTGCCTAGGGTTTCTCAAAAGTGATCACGGAGCAGGACGTGGGTCAGGTGAAGCGGGGTCAGTCCTGCCGCCTGCTCTGAGTGCTCGCTCTCTGAGCTGCAGCCTCGGCCGGGGAGCAGGATGCGATAGGAACGCGTCCCGTGATCGGTACGCGGGTATCCTCCATCTTACTTGGTGGTGGCAGATCCTTTCAGGATCCATGATGACAGGTTTCGCAGAGGTCACCTGCCCTGCTAGCACAGCCACCCACGTCCTGTGACAGGAGTTATCTGTGTGGTGACTACAGGAGGGATGTACAGTGAGTCAAAAGGACCAGGCTGCATGAGTTCCCCAAGAAGCTGCTACTTTCACACCAAACATGAAGCCTGACCAGCAAATTAGAGTGTGGTGATGCCCCATCCTCCATGTATTTTAAATAACTAAAGGTGTGGCTATTTGTGTGTTCTGTCAGGTAGACTCAGTTCAGTTCCTCCGCTTTCTCTCTGCGGCCACATCCTCTGCATTTCGGTCTCGGTAGTGATCTTGCTTTATCAGCAGGAGTGAAGAGGAGTAGTCCCACCCTGAATAACCTGGAGTCTGGAAAATGTGAGTGGGAATTCCCTCAGGCTAAGGAGCAAACTGGATAGGAGAAAAGGCTGCCATGGATGTCTCAGGTGGAGAGCGGAGCAAGTCTGCAGCTTATGTGCTTCAGATGGGGGACATCCATTACAGTCCTCTGGCAGTCTTTAATGAAAAGCTGCACTTGCCTTGCAGGTGCACCGGTACTTGGGGCAGACGTCGCCGAACTTTCACCAAGAATAAAGAAATTAAAGATAAAACCAGAAATCCCTCAAAATCTGACAGGGTGAAGGAGAAAGGGAAATGTCTGGGAAAAGCAGGCAGAAGTCAGCCCTCAGCACAGGGATAGCACGTGAAGGTATTACAAAAGGAAGCTGTAGCTGCTGCCTAAGGGCTCTGAATGAATGAAGCATTTGAATTCTGTGAGGATCCTGTTGGTGAGCATTAGGCTTTGGTTTTGACTCTAAAATGGGCTTAGGGATCAGGCAGGTGTCCTGTTGCTCAGCCTGATGAGGACTAGGATACTTCTGGAGAGAGAGGGAACTATGGCTTGAAGCACGTGGAGAATTTCCTAGCCATAAAGCAAGGTATCTGTGAAGTTTAACAACCCCTAAGCTAGGGGGCAGCTGAGCAAGAGTTTCTGGACTTTGTTTTAAAAATTTAAACATTTAGAAGAAAGACACAGTGAAGTGTATGCATGCTTTTGCTATCCCATGAAGGATGCTGTAGGTGAAATTCAGCAGCAAAGGCCCAAAGCAAACTCTAGGTCTTACTTGAGGACTGTACGCCATAGAGGTTAAATCAACCAGCAGACCTACTACATGCCACTACTCTACAGTGGTATCTCAGTGAACGTGGTTGCCTTCCACCTGAGCAGAGGCGAAAAATTCATGCTTCTATGAGTAATCCTGGCTTCGTTTGGTAACGGGTCCAAGTGATGCTTCTTCTCTCAGGTTTGGGGCCTTTGGGATCAGGGCTAGAAAAACTGGATGAGTAAGTGCTCTTCACCTGTTAGCTGAGGCAGGTAGCGCTTCATGCAGGGGCTCACTCTAACTTCCCTCACACCAGCGGTTCGGGGTCCGTTCAGCTATCAGTCTCGGGGAACTGGTGTTTTTTTGCCAGGTGCGGTACTGCCTTTCTGTCTCATGGTGAGAAACGGCAGAGAAGCTGGCAGTGACACAAGCTTTAAGTGATCCAGTCCCAGCCTTGCTTGTTGCTCTCTGCTTAGGAAAGGTGCCAGGGGTGCTGTAGCCTCGCCAAGCAACAGCCGTCGCCTTCATCTCCGCAAAACAGCACTTCTTGGAAGCGGCGCCAGCTCCCGCCTGCCTGTTTTGAAGGGCGCCTGGTCTGTCAGCTGAAGGGAGGCACTGAAATGGTACGTGCCAGTACAGGCCCCTTGCATTTCTCTGTGCCTTACCTGAAGGACCGACAAGCACAATCCTCAAAGCCACGGTAGCAGCATCCCCAGTGGCACTTCACGGGAGGGGAGACAAGGTGATTCTTATCTCCAGGTCGATTTACATGGGTGCAGCTTCCTTGGGGAAGCCCGAGCTCCCGTAGCCGAACATCAGAGAGAGCTGCAATGCAGGTCCCCGCGCAGGTGAACGTGTGTGTGCGCAGGCCCGCGCCTGTGCAGGCCGCGTCCCGGCTCTCCCCCAGCCCACGCCGTCCCGGTGCCGCCACAGCTGCCCCTCGGCGGGGAGCGTGCGTAGCGGCTGCTCCCGTACATCCACGCACGCGGCGGGCAGGGCGGCCGCCGCCGTGCTGACACACGCTGACTCCACGCCTGCTTCCCCCTCGCATCCCTGGGGCGCCTCTGGTTTCCAGGGGGAACAAGCTAAAGAGAAGCCATTAGAACAGGATAGCGCAGGGGATGCAATCCACCTCAGTGGAGAGGTTACTACGCTGCAATGTCATTCGCTTTTCCTCCAGATCCTTTTTCTTTTTAATACACAGCGGGTGGACAGAGTCAGCAATATTTTTCCCAGATGCTGGCAGCTAGCTACCAGCCTCTGCTCTGATCTGAAGCGTGGCCATGTTCGTCATTTTACCGAGGCTGCAAACCAACCCGCGTTGGTTTGAGCCGCACTAACAGATACCCATGTCTTGTGCTTTTTTTTTTTAGGAGCTGGGGCATGCTGTGGACCAAAACCTCCCACAGATGTGTGCGTTTCAGCTGCTAGTGGCGTGGCCGTTTGTGCCAAATGACTTCAATTATTCTGAGAAGTTTTGAGCTGCTTGAAATTGAGTTAATTGTAGAGCCTTCATTCTAGTCGTGCTAGAAAACAACTGCTATAAAGAACTGAGCTCATGCTGCGTGCAACCTCTATCTTGAACCATAAGAAACAGGAAACCTATGTGGGTTTTCTTGCAACAACCTGACATTTATAGTTGCTTTCAGAACAACAGCTAGTGAGATTATGCAGCCACGCACCACAGCTCTCAAAGGGGAAAATTTATCAGAGAGGCTCCTGTCCAGCTTTGGTATGCATTTGAAAGAGAGCCACTTCAATCTGCGAATGGTCCTTTGTTTACCTGCTTTTCTTCCCAGTGGTTTGTCTGTTTTCATCTCCACCGGGGTGCTAGGCAAACTGGGATCAACCCTGCAGTCTCAAAATTTGGAATCAGCTCCAGGGAGCAGCGGGAAACCTCTTTAGGTGTGCCAGGGACCTGCGTTTCCCAGTCCACACATTCATGACTTGCCAGTTCTTTCCTCACTGTTATCCAATGGGATCCCAAAGAAACAAAATCCACCTTTCCTCCCACTCCGCGTAGGCCAAAGAAAGGACTAAGGATTATGAATACTCCCTCTCGCCTCTCACCCTGTGCTGCCAACCAATAGTCCGTATCATAATTGCCATAATACCTCTAAGCTGGGGAAGCACTGGCTGGGGACGGGGACTTTCAAAAGGGCCTTTCTTAACGCTTTACATTCTAATTGTCATGCTCGGCTGCTTGCTGAGGGTTAAAAATGAGTCTTGATAGCGGAGATTACAGTGGCCATGAAGAGATGGTTTGGGGAGTCTAGTGTTTTGCTTTCTTCTGTTTTTTTTTTAAGATGCGGGAATGGTATTTCTCAGGGGAAGAAAAGTAATGAAACAGACTGGAACAGCACATAGCTTTTTTTACATGTTGCTGTCTATGCTTTTAGCAAAGACATGTATTTAGTGTTACCAAATTTTCACTTGAGAAGCAATTGGAGTTCTTGTTGAAAAACAATTTGGGCTTTGGGGTTTTCTGACAAACATTAAGAAACTATGAAAAGCTAGGGTTCCTCCTGGAAAACACCACTGTGAAGAAAAAGTGATATATTTTGTTGAAAAGGGACTTTCAAATGTTTTCCAAATTAATATTTGAAACTCTTTCTGTGTTAGACGTTTTTTCTTACAATGACCAGTCCCATCACTGGGGACAGACTTTCAAATGGGCTCATCTTCCCTTGCCACACCAGGAGGAAGTGTCCCTGAATGTAATGTAGCCGAGGGCACTGGGGATTTGGCACTTTCTGAGATCTGGCTACAGTTGCTCCACTTGAAAGTGCAGAGCACCTGAAAATTTGGCCTCTTGTCTCAAAGGCTTGTGGCTTTTCTGAAGTAGTTTTACACCTAAACTTCAGCTCCTTTTACTTCCGAATTGTGAACCTAGGAGCTAAATAGCCAATAAGCTGTATGCGTGAGCTCACATGTCTGCCACTTGGTTGTATTTTCTGTAGAATCACTAATTGCATACTTCCCAACCCAACTTAGTGATTCATCAGCCTTCAGATATCGCAAAGACATCTTTGCTTCCACCATGACAGGTACTGGAACTGAATTTGAAAAATGATGAACTCAAAACTGAAATAACAAAAGAGAAGTTTTTTTAATCTTAATTGTACTGCTTTTTATTTTGCCTTAGAAGTACCAGAGGAAAAAGACGGCCTGATGCAAGAAGACCTCCAGATCTGTAACTGATGCTAAGACACAACATATCAGGTCCAGTTTTCCAGAAGGAACAGAGTGCGGTTGTCTAAATGTTTACTTGTTCAAACAGTGTAAAAATCTGTACAGGTAGAAGGGCCAGCAGCTGCCCCAAATGTATTTACGTACTGAAGAAAGGCAGGTGGGAGCGGGGGGAATTTGCAGAGGGGTAGCTGGCCCCTCTCGGAGGCTGTGCTAGCTGAGCCCCTGCCGCAGCTCGGAGCAGGAGCTAAGGGTGGCTCAGTGCCCTTCCAGTTTCAGATCTGCACAGGAAGCACACGATGCTCTTTTCTAATTTCTAAACGACTTGTGCAAGCTCTCTGCATAACAGCCTGCGGCATGCCGCTGAGAGGGACTTCCTGCCTGGTTGCAAGGATGATTTGGACACCGAAGCTCCTTCTGTAGTCTTCGCTTTTTTTCCCGTCTTTAGTTTTTGCCACACTAAAGCCAAGCCGCAGAGCCCACACTGTAGAGGCCGTCAGGCAGCTTTTTCTCAAATACGTAACACAATTTCAAATACATTCGCAGGAGATAAGCAGTAGCTCTAAAAGCATAATTAGTAGCAACTGGAGAAAAAAAAAAAAAGGACAGAAAGAAGGGAAAAAGTATGGAAAAGCTGAGGAGCTAATAAATGATTGTCAGCATAAACAAACTGAAAGTAACCATTGGAAGAGAAAGCTGTAGGACGTTCTTGAGGTGGAGCTACCGGAGCACCAGCTGGCATGCATAATGGCTGATGTCTTCCCTGCAGGGCTACCTGGAAACTGCAGTGCCTGGCTGCACTTCCCAGTGATGCTGTTTCATCCCGACTGCCTGTTGGGATGCACGGCCTTCTCTCGTTTTCTGCCGGTGCCCAGGGAGAGTCTGTGCAGCCGGGAATAGCAGTGCTCTTCAAGAAGACCCCCCCCCCATCTGGCTGCCCGGGGGGTCGGGACTGTGAGGCACAGGGCTGAACACAAGTTCAGATATGGCCTGGGAGAATGCCCGCTTCCCCGGTCAGGGTATCACCGCCCTTTCCCCAGCCAGCTTCTGTCGGGGTCACATAAAACTTCCCTAGCGCTGAGGATGCTTTCAGTATGCCTGCCAATTCTCGGTCGCAGATAACTGCAACTAGGCTTTAAGTAGAGCACAACTGATGAATATCAGAGCAGCTAAGCTTTGGATGCATTGGTGCACCCGAAGAATAAATTGGTTCCTAATGCAGCCGAGCAGGAACTTAAAACTGCGAGCACACTTAATGTTACTTGCTGTATCAGGCTTTTCCTCAGGCTGCAGTTTGCAAGACCCTTCCAACATGCTGCCAGGCTTTTCGTCTGGTTGGAGGGAAGAAAGCGAAAGAGCTTTTCAGTCAGCAGTCTCTTGACAAGCAGGGAGCAACAGGACCCATGAGTGCCGATGGCAACATTTTCCCATGCTTTCTTGGTCTTGTCCTCTGTGTTCTCTAAAATATGTGGAGACTGTTGAATTTTATGTGTAGATGTTTGGACTGCCAAGTCAGTTTACATTATGAATAATAACTCATCAATGTTTCACCAGAAAAAAAAAGATTATAATTACAACAGACTCTAAAAATGATTTACATATTTTGCAATACCACAGGAATGTGGTGGTTTATTATGTCAGGTCTGTCAAGATAGGATTATTCCTGTACATGTCAAATCCCAGGTTCCTGCACAGCCATGGCAAATTAGCTGCAAGAACAAAACCAAATGTGCCTGCTGCTTGAAACTGAGCTAATTCTGCAGAAAAAGCTCATTTTACTATTTCCCTGTGTGTACTTTTATTTCATCCCTAGCTAGGCCTTCTTCCCACTCAGGCATGATTTCAAAAGTAGTAAAAGCTCTCACAAACCCCGAAAACAGAAATGAAAAATGATCTTGTGACCAGTCTCAGTTCCCTGTGTGGTCTGAGAGCTTGGTCCAAAACCCATCCAAAGGAGGCACCAGCCCCGGGCAGGGGGAAGGGGCATGAGACTGGTCAAGGTGGACCTGCAGGAGCCAGGACACCAAGGGTTTGCTCCCAGGACTTCCATCAGTGCAGTATTTGGGTGCTTTGGAAAACTATGTCCAGTGACATTGCGTGGCTCACCCTGAAGCAAGATGCAAGTCTGTTTTTTGATTTGCGTGGTGTTTTTAAAGGAGGGAAAGCCTGAGAGCCTAAACCCATTTAAAAATTACCTCTATCTCACGGAGGTGCTTTTAAAATGACCGCTTCACCTTGGTTACCTCAAATGGAGCAAAGAGCCAGAGCAACTGTGCTAACAGAATTATGACAGATGATTGACATGTTCATGAAGTTGAAGTTACTTGAGCTGCTAATATGGAGTTGAGTCTAAATGAAGCCTTCCATTCCTCTCTTTCTACAGTAGGAATAAGTAGGTTTGTAAGAATTAAGCAATGTACAAGTGGCAGAATAAGTAAAAAGATGCACTGGTGGTTCAGTGTTGCTTTCAGTTAAATTCATTGGGAAATTCCAGTTGAATTCATTGGAAATGAAACCTTCATGAGATGCTACACACTGTTCTTTTTAAAATAAAACCAAGCACGCATAATTTTCACATAATCGAATACACACATGTAGCATACCTGGAGTTTGTCAGTCTGTTGGTTTTTTTCAATTGCAAATGCTTTCCATCAGAAAATACCACTATGTTAACTCAGCAACTTACGTCCACTCTGACAAGACTTTGAGTAGCTTGTCAGGCCTAGTGATTCCTTGTTAAACAAGAGGGATTGGGACTTACCCGTCTGAGACGGTCAATGGTGCACGGTCAAGTTGCTGGAGACCCAGAACGCCTCCAGAGCTTGCTCTCCCTGACTGAAATCTGAGCAAGACCCATATAAATAACTGCGCCCTAATTGCAGTGAGATTTCAGCTCGAGGGCTGGAGACTTGTTTCTTCTTTCTTCTTATGCAATTATTTACTCACAAGAGAACATCTCCAGAAGGAGAAACTAAGAAAGCTGCATGCACTTGTGTCAGGTAGAGCACTTTGGAATGTAGATTTTGGTTTGGCCCCCTGTGTGAATCAAAGATGGTGCAGGGGTTTGAACCTTGGTTATCTGCACCCTACAGCAGTGTCATATTAACTTTAATGTGCAGTGTAGTCCCAAAGCTCGTGTTTGGCTTCAGGAGTTCATTTCCCTGTGGATCCTCTGTGGATTTGGTTTCCATGAGGTTCAGTTCACCAGCTGGATCCCAGTCTGATGGTGACTTTCAGGCTGCTGGTCTGTAAGACTTCCGCCAGAACCAACACCATCATCTTTTTCCCCATTCTTTACAGCCTGCCCAAAGCGGGGAGGAAAAAAAGACAATTTGTGGAATTCAGGACACACCAGGCTTTGATTTGTCCTTTTGTCACTGGGGAGTCACAGATGTCACCAACAGTGCTTGTTCTTTGGGGGAGAGCTTGGCTGACAGAGAGGATGGTCCTTACGCCAGGACTCTGAGCTCCACAGGCTGGAGGGAATCGCGGGGTGCAATACACCAGTCACTCCCCCTTAGTCGGTACCCAGTCTCCCACCGCAGTCAACACCAGGTGCCCTGACACAGGTGTAAAATCTCCATAGTTGGCATTATCATGTCTGTGGAGCAGCTTTAATTCTTTTTGTTCCCCTCGTCCAGTTTTTGTTGATGGTGATTTTACTGATTGGTTCCATTTCCAACCGCAGCCAAGCTCGTCTTAGATCTAAAGGAGACAGCAAATTAGTAATACCCAATCTGTTAAACAGAGGGAGTTAATGACAGGAAAAATTAAGGCAAGACAGGTGAGTTTATGCCCATCTGAGACATCCACTGCAAAGTTTTCTTCTGAGGCTTGGGTTGGAATAAGTGGCAGCTTGCTATAGTTTTGCCAGCCATTGTATATCTTCTGTGCAGGATTTCTGCAGCACCAGGGTAGTCCATACTGAAATACTTCTTCTGGTATTATATTACCCATAGCACTTCTATAACACCAGAGCCTAGGAGCCAAGGTTTCCAGAGGTCACTCTTGAGGCTAGATCAGGTATTGATGCCCAAACTAAGACCAGAGCGGTGCATTTTTCAGTCTGCTGGCTGAATGACATTATACCTAAAAGGCATTTTTCAAGTTGCATGACTTTTTTTTTTTAAAATGAGATTTTTTTTTAAGCTGTGCTTGGTAGAAACCAAATATTTTATTATTTGACCTAAAAGGAACTGCTAAATTTTGTTTTCAGGATTTAAACCCCTTGATTATTAACTATTGCTACAAATGTTTTGAAAAGTACTGAAGATAACATTTTTTTCTTTTTCTTTCTTTTTCTTTTTCTTTTTTTCTCATTCCTTTTCTTTTTCTTTTTCTTTTTCTCATTACTTTTCTTTTTCTCATTACTTTTCTTTCTTTTTCTTTTTCTTTTTCTTTTTCTTTTTCTTTTTCTTTTTCTTTTTCTTTTTCTTTTTCTTTTTCTT
>JAVKLA010000057.1:18018714-18088805 GCA_034782735.1 Sagittarius serpentarius | reverse complement strand
TCTTTTTCTTTTTCTTTTTCTTTTTCTTTTTCTTTTTCTTTTTCTTTTTCTTTCTTTTTCTTTTTCTTTTTCTTTTTTTTTCTTTTTCTCATTCCTTTTCTTTTTCTTTTTTTTTCTTTTTCTCATTCCTTTTCTTTTTCTTTTTCTCATTCCTTTTTCTTTTTCTTTTTCTTTTTCTTTTTCTTTTTCTTTTTCTTTTTCTTTTTCTTTTTCTTTTTCTTTTTCTCATTCCTTTTCTTTTTCTTTTCCTTTTTTTCATTCCTTTTCTTTTTTTCCTTTTCCCTTTTCTCTTTTTCTTAATATATATTTTCTACCTGAAGAAATCACCAGATCTGTTTGTTAAATTCTAGGAATAGTTTCTGTCTTCCCATAAACCATAATTTTGATGAATAACACATCTTTCAGCAAAATATCTGAATGTTACCTGGTTTACAGCAAATGTTGAGTGCTTTTCATCTGCAAAGCTGTTGCTTTGTGGTTTAATCAAAAAGGCCACCAGAAAAATGAGAACTCTGGACATTATTCATGACAAAAGCCTTGCAGGCTGGCTACGGTGCTATGATAGGTACACAGTTGTCTTGTTACTAAATAGAGAATAATGGAACTTTAGCTAAAAATTGTTCCATGGGGGAGAAAGCGAGAGCGCCGAGTGGTGGATTTATGATTCAGAAAACATTCCATAGCATCAACAAAACCAGCAAAAAAAGGAAAATATAAAGATACGGAACATCAACCAAATACAGCACCAAGGGCATATAGCAACTGTTCAGTGCTGAGCAGAAAAAAACCCGTAAAATCACTCAGAAAGTCGATGTGTGTTGGGCTTTGCTGCGCTCGGGTGCATGGGGGTCGGTGCCCAGCGGGAGCTTTGGTGGAGGTCAGACGTGGCCGGTGGCGGATGGCGGCGCGGGTGTCCTGCTGCTGCCTCGTCCATCCTCCTGCGCAGCCGTGCCGGAACGGCTCTGGGAGAAGGCAGACAGCTTTGGCGGGGTGGGCTGCAGGCCCCGCTCCAGCCCAGAGCAGCGCCCTCCAAACAAGGCAGAAAGGTGGCCGCCTCCCTGGGACGCAGGGCCCCCAGGAGAGGGGTGACAGCAAGCTTTGCTGAGTGTGCAGCTGGAGCTCTCCTCCGTCCAGATATCTCAGGGAGAGCAGAAAGGGCACAAGCTGGTGGGGCAGCCAGGCAGGGGTCACAGGCTCACCCTGTCCCCTGCCAGCCTCGGTGGGTGGTAAGCCTGCCCCTTACCCAGGGCTGGATTCACCTCTCCCTTGCCTGGTGCTAAGCTGAGCTCCAGATTCCCCTCTGCAAGGACGATCCTTCTCCATCGACTCTACAGAGGGCCCCTGGTGATTCTCCTCCTAATTGCAGCACTTCAGATAAAGTTTTGCTGGGATGGCTCTAGACCCAAACATTAAATTAATAAGAACTGATAACTCAGCATCTCTGTTACATCTCCATTTCTGTGCATAGTTTGTTTCAGCTGCAAGTTCTTTATAGCAGCATCTGTTTTTCATTACATGATTGCATGGTATCTGGGACTGTGGAGGCATAAAAATACGAATGAGAAAAGCATTTAATTTATTTAACTTGCATGTAACTTCATTGTGCTGAATGATGGTAGGGAAGTAGGACCTCCAAATAAATAGTCTGCTATTTATTCATGCTGATATTTATTCATGTCTGGTGTACTGCGGTAGTTCCTCTTTGAAGCAAAAGCATATCATTGCCATATGAAAATCCCAATGACCTGAAAAGAGGAATTTACCAGTTGCTGTGTTCCTGGGCTGTGCAGTCTGTCCAAAAGCCTTGCAAGCACCTTTCCTTTTGACTAGGAGGGCATTTCATGTGTTTGTGTGTGAATCATTGTTAAAAGAAAGATGCATTCTTACTCTCAGGTTGTGGAGCTGGCACACATTTTCTTTGGAAAACATCAGGGCTATCTGAATAAAAGCTAGTTCAAAATTACCTTGTGTTCAGCTCCGCAGGAAAATGAACAATGGATTTGTTACTAAAAGTGCCATAAATTATATTTTATTTTGCTCACCGCCTAGAGAGTAATTAAAAAGCCATTTAAATGGAAAATAAATTATGTGGAAAACATAAATTGAATTTTTGTGCAACAAGATGGTTCAATAATACAATTACACATAAAGTTCATGGTAGAGAGCTCTGCTTTGTTTCTTTATGGGACTTCTGAGGTAAATTGTCCCCCAAACTCTAATGAACCACGTATACATACACTTTGCCATAAAACACTCCATTTAATGGTCTGTCAGATATGGCTACTCGTGTGTCTGGATGCTCTGCTTATGTAAATGTCTTTCTGGTGCTGCCTCTAAGAAAACCAAACACAGTTGCCGTCAGGATAAGCTCTGAAGGTAGCTAGGTAAATGACGCCAGAGATTGTGCCTTCTCTTTCTGGTAGGAGGCACATTTCTCTTTATCATTAGTTTTTCAGCCCTCTGCTCAGCTACACAAAAACAGGGGTGGTTGTTCACAGCAGGACCAGCAGGTCCCTCCCACACACAACGGGCTGAGGCAGGTAATACCAGCTTCTGCAGAAAACAGAGAGAGCATTATCACTAATGAGCCTGTTTGCCTCACTTAGTTGTTTGGCTAACGGAAAAAAACGTGGCGTGAGCAGAACAAACAGAAATTGGGATCACAGCATCCTTTGCCCGGAGGTTAGCATAGCACTGGGCTGAAGGCAAATCCCTCAATGTCAGCTAATTGAGAGATTTTGCAGTGAATCAGAAACTTGTGGTTCATTCCTATCCTAGACATGCCTGCAGGGGAGGCAACAGTGTGGGGTGAACAGAGGATTTTCACTTGGACCAGCCAAGTCCCTTTGCTTTTCCTCCATTTCCTTGACCGTAGCAGTGGCTCTGACAGCCTTTGGCTGTCATCTGTTGGTGAAAAGTTCCATCAGGGCTGTGCGAGGCTGTGCCATGGACAGTGGTGGTGTGCCGCACCCTCACGAGCAGTTCGTCCTTAGCCAGAGGGCAGGAAGAGATGCTTACGAACGGCTGAAAGCAGGAGAGCTGAGCGGGCGAACTGGAGGGACAGTCCCTTCTAGGAGACCCAGTTGACACTGAGGGCTGTATCAAAACACTGAGTCCGCAGGAAGACCTCGAGTTCGTTCCCGAGCAGGCAGCGAGAGTGCGAGAAGCAAGGGATGTTACCCTGTGGAGGAGGGACAGTGTGCTCGCCCTGCGGGTGGAGAGCCCAAAACACCATGAGTGAAGGGACGTAAAGCAGAAAGGTCTGAGGATCCCCAAGTCACAGTCCACCCAGACAAGCTGGATATGCTGTGGGAGACACCAGCCAAGCTACAGAAAGTGAATTTGCTGATAAGGTTTTGCAAGCGTTTACTGACACCCATAGAGTATGTGTCTTGTGGGGGCAAGGACAGCGCTGTCACCCCTACTAAGGCATTCTGCCTGGGACTGGTGGATTACATTGCGGCAGAAGACGCTTGGGTTATCAGTGTAAACCCAATTCAAGTTCTTCCTCCTTTTGAGCTGGGTGTTGGTCCACGATAATGTCATTCCCGCGGCAGTGACATTGAAGGAAAAGCCACAGACGGCCGGGTGTAAACAAATGACACTCAGGACGGTACCACTCTCTGTTCTCACTAAGGCGTTACGTGAGCTCAGCATTACTGAAGCAGCGACAATACTTAGGGGAGAAGGAAGCAACAGTTGCTGTATTTGGAATGTGTCCATCTGTTGATCTTTTTTAGGAGTTTGCATTCATTTTATAGACATGGGGCCAGAAGAGAAGAGGAAGCGTTTGAAGTGTTTGAGCTCAAGGACCACAGTGCCGCAACATGCGCCCCTCACACGGGGGCCGAGAGAGAAGCTGGGCAGTCTCATTGCTTCGCCATTTGCAGCAGAAGAGCCAAGGATGGCCACTCTGGGAAGAAAAACAGATCGTCTCACTAAATAGACCCCAAAGAATAAAGGAAGTAAAAAAGCAATCTTTTTGTACCAGCCAAAATAGGAGCCGTTTCTGCAGAGATGACTGGTGCCTGAGGCATCAGCAGGGCTCTGGCAGGGGCCACTGGGTAAACATTGCACAGCATTGTGGCCCTGTGGCTCTTCCCTGGGAACCCTTTTGGGTTCCTTCCATAACCAAAGGATTTTCACAGGAAAATAAGAGTTTGGAGGGAGCTATGCTCTATACCAGAGCATGTCCCCAGGTCCCCAGCCTCTTCGGGAACAGCAGTAGTGAAAGCCTGTGCATCACAGCTTTGGCAAAGCCTAGGCACTGACCGGCAATGCCAGAGAGGGCAACTTCGGCCTTAGTCCCTCATGCGGAAAATGTTTTATCTTTGCTTATGAGAAGGCACTGTTAAATGAACCCGGCCATAAATCATTCCTTGCCTCTGGTGAATAGAGGTGATTTTCAGTTCGAAAGTATGAATTTCTAATCACAAAGAAGGCTAGTGGGGAAATGTCGTGCTTCCAGCACACTCTCTGGAGGTTTTGATGAAAGTGCTAGGGAGCAAAATGCAAGTTGGAGATTCTTATGAAGTGCTGTGACTTAAAAAACCGCCCGCAAACAAGCAAAATCCTGTCAAAGTCACAAAGCGTAGACTGTTATTACCAGAGCAGAAAAAGATGCTGTATAAAATAACTGAGATTGTTAACATAGGGTGGCTGACACAACGTGTTCCCCAGCTCTTTTCAGAAGCGAAGGGCATGCTCTTGGTGGTCTGCTAACAGACGCCTGGCTGGGTAATTTTCGGTTATTACCAAAAATATGCAATAAAAGTATGCATGGTTTAGGGATGGAAATATTTAAGAGAAGGAGGAGGACTGTTTTCTATTATCTTCACAGGAACACTAATGTCGAAGAAGTTCATCTGGCAAAAATGCAAATCAGTCAAGTAAAGGAACTGGGTTTGGTTTCATTGGGAAAATTTTTTTTTTTTTTTAGGGAAAAGTAGGCACAGGTAGGTTTAACTTGTTTGGGAGAAAGGGCATTAATCCCCAAGACAGAATTACTGAGTTTTATAGTAGTGAGAGTATATCTGAAATAGTAATGCCTGACTTCACAGTTTGGTTGGCAGGGATTTAATATGTGACATAATATTACTATGGATATATCAACACTTATCCTATCATTCCTCTGTGACTGTTAAGTGAAGAAGGTATCAAAATAATATGTCTTGTAAAAATAGCATGGAGTCTGTCTCCAATCTGTGTTTATCACTGTTACTGAACAAAGCTTCACTAGTAAAGCATGGATTATCACCTACTGATATTTGGTTCCCACATATAAAGATACAGTTATGGCACTTTTTTCTAAATGGTAGTTTTGCAGAATGTCCCTGCTAGCAAAACGGTACAGTATAAGCTGTATTGCTAATACAGCACATATGTCATTATATATGGTGTCCACACATGATGAGCACTGAAAATACAGGGTACTAAGCTATCCACAGCTGCAGAGGTGCGTTGGATTTGGTCCAAATGCTCCTGACTAAGCTCTGGGAGTCTGAAACAGTTGAATGTGCTTGCCAGCTGTAAGTAAAACCAAAAAAGATGCAGTGATGGCTCTCCTCCAGACAGGTGAGGGCAAGAGTGGCTCCGAAGTGGAGAGCCTTTGTCGTGTGGCATGGCAGGTCACGGGGAAGATCATGTCTCAGGAGCTTGTGGCTGCAGGGTAGACTTGCCCTGCGTGGGGGGAGGCCCCTGGAAGCACAAGGGAAGTGAAAGAAAGAGACACTGTATGTGAGTACGGGAGGGAAAGAGAGAGCTCAAAATCTTGGAAGAACCCCAAAAGAGAGTTTAGTTATTAATATAATTAATATGGGGAACAAACAGGAGGAACTGGAGCTCCGTGTCCAGTCAGAAAGTTATGATGCCATAGGAATAACTGAAACATGGTGGGATAACTCACATGACTGGAAGATCGCGATGGATGGCTACAGGCTGTTTCATAAAGACAGGCAGGGAAGAAGAGGAGGAGGTGTCATGCTCTATGTTAAGGAGAAACTTGAATGTACACAAGTCAGCTACGGTGATTGCGGGAGCCCTATCGAGTGCCTCTGGGTCAAGATCAGAGGGGTCACCTCCAAGGAGGATGTTACAGTAGCTGTCTGCTACTGACCTCCAAACCAAGATGATAAGGCCAACGAAGCAGTATTTGTGTCACTTAAGCAAGCTTCCTGTCAACAGAACCTAGTTCTTATGGGTGACTTCAACCACCCAGGCATTTGTTGGAGGAACAATAGAGCAGGTCACATGCCATCCATCAAGTTTCTGGAATGCATAGAGGACTGCTTCCTCATACAAATGTAAGATATGCCAACTAGCAATGAGGCACTGCTGGACTTGCTACTCACAAACCAAGAAAACCTGCTTTGTAATATCTTGGTTAGTGATAGCCTTGGCTGCAGTGATCACAGTATTGCGGAGTCTGGGATGCTGCTGAGCACGCTGAAGGTTAGTACTAAGACAAAGTATTTAGCTTTTAGAAAAGCAAACTTCAGGTCGCTCAGAGCTCAGTTGGGAGGGATTCTGTGGGAAGCTTCCATGGAGGATAAAGGAGCTAGCGAGTACTGGGAGTTTTTCAAGAACGCTCTCCTGGGAGCACAAAACCAGTTCATCCCCTTTAAAGGTAAGGGAGATAAGCAGAGCAAGATACCCCCTTGGCTTAACTGCAAGCTTCTGAGTCTGCTCAAAATGAAAAGAGAAGTGTACTAGACAGATGGAAAAGTGGACAAATACCCATTGAGAACTACAAGAGCACTGTCCGGGTGTGCAGAGATGCAGTTAGAAAAGCAAAAGCTCAGCTCAAACTGAAATTGGCCAGAGATGTCAAAAACTACAAGAAAGGATTCTTCAGGTATGTAAACAACAAGCAGAAAGAGAAGGAAAAGATTGGCCCGCTGTTAAATAGGAGAGGTGAATTAGTCACCAACAATGCTGAAAAGGCAGAGGTTCTCAACACTCTCTTCCCCTCTGTCTTTACCAGCACTGTTGGGCCCCAGGCCTTGGGAACAGAGATCCAGGTTGATGAAAACACAGACCCACCATCAGTGAAGAAAGAGCTGGTATGTGAACTATTACAGGAGCTTGACCCCTACAAATCAATGGGCCCTGATGTTATCCACCCAAGGGTGTGAAGAGAGTTGGCTGACGTTGTTGCAGGGCCACTCTCCATAACCTTTGAGAAGTTGTGGAGATTGGAGTATGTCCCAGAAGACTGGAAGAAGGCTAATGTCACCCCCATCTACGAGAAAGGCTTAAAGGAGGATCCAGGAAATTATAAGCCCATCAGTCTTACTTCAGTCCCTGGGAAAGGTACGAAATGAATCCTCCTGGGGACTGTCACAAGTCAAATGAAGCATGTGATTGGGAAAAGCCAGCATGGATTCACCAAGGGCAAATCATGCTTGACAAACCTGATGACTTTCTCTGACAAAGTAACGTGCTCGGTTGATATGGGGAAGCGGTGGACATTGTCTACCCAGGTTTCTCCAAGGCTTTCAATATGGTTTCCCACAACATCCTCCTAGAGACGCAGATGTGCTGCAGTCTAGACAAGTGGTCCGTGCGGTGGGTGGGAACTGGCTGGCAGACCGCACGCAGAGGGTGGTGGTAAATAGCTCCTTTTCAAACTGGCAACCTGTCACAGGTGGGGTCCCCCAGGGATCGATATTGGGCCCAATGCTGTTTAATATCTTCATAAGTGATCTGGACGATGGGATCACGTGCAGCCTGATGAAGTCTGCTGATGATGCCAAACTGAATAGGGAAGCGGACACTTTGGAAGGGAGAGCCACCCTGCAGGAAGACCTGGATAGGCTGGAAAAGGGGGCTAACAAGAACCTTATGAAGTTCAGCAAGGACAAGTGTAAGATCTTGCACCTGGGAAAACATAATCCAGGAGTGCAGCACAGCCTGGGATCTACCCAGCTGGGGAACAGCTCTGTGGAAAGGGACCTGGGAGTCCTGGTGGACAACAAGCTCAATATGAGTGAAGAGTGTGCTGCTGCGGCAAAGAAAGCCAAGAAGATGCTTCGTTGCATCAACAAGGGCATCACCAGCAGAGATAAAGAAGTCATTATCCCACTCTACTCAGCCTTTGACAGGCCACACCTGGAATACTGTGTTCAGTTTTGGTCCCCACTATGCAAAAAAGATGTGGACAGGCTGGAGAGGGTCCTGAGAAGGTGAAAGTACTGGGAAGCCTGCCATATGAGGGACGGCTGAGAGAACTGGGTTTGTTCAGCCTTGAGAAAAGATGGCTTAGGGGAGACCCTATCATCGTGTTCCAGTATTTAAAGGGTGGCTACAAAGAAAATGGAGACTCCCTTTTTACAAGGAGCCACATGGAAAACACAAGGGGTAATGGATACGAGTTACTCCTGGGGAGATTCCAACTGGACACAACAGGAAAATTTTTCACACTGAGGACAATCAGCCATTGGAGTAATCTCCCCAGGGAAGTGGAGGATTCCCCAACACTGGACACTTTTAAGATATGGCTGGACAGGGTGCTGGGCCATCTTGTCTAGACCTTGCTTTTGCCAAGAAAGGCAGGATCAGATGATCGTTGAGGTCCCTTCCAACCTGGTATTCTCTGATTCTATGAATATCATCTGTGTATCTACTCCTGTTTTGCTTGTAGGTCTGTGGCGAGTTGAACATAGAAACCAGCATTTGTTTCCATTGTAGCCATTGGGCTTGAGTTGTTTGGTTTTCCATTAGAACAGCATCATACTGAATGCATTTTATTCAGATTGGACACAGATTCAAATATCCAAAGAGTAAAAATAGGCAGGCTTGTAAAATGCACTTTGAGACAATTACTTCTTTTGTCTGGTTTCCAAAGGAAATAACACTTGTGCAACCACATTGTCTGTGTGTATCTCTCTGTCTGCCTCTCTGCCCGTCTGTTTAAGGTCTGAGCCCATTCACAGGCGCCAACAAAATTTGAGAGGGGCAGAGGCATCAACAAAATATGTTTCATGAAAGCCAGTGGCTAGGAAGAGAAGGTTTTACGTCAATGAAGGAGAAAGGCTCTAACCATGGTGTAATAGAGGGGAAGGCTGCAGTCTCTGCTTGCAAAGTCAGGCACTACCACACCAGAGTGAATCCACAGGAGATGAAGCTGTGAAAACCCCACTCAAAGCCAACACTTTAATCAGAGCCTGAACCTCACTAGATGTAAATCAGCCAGAGGACAAGAGTCTATAAGAAACAGATTTTTTTGTGAAACTACCTGAGTACTACAAGGCTGACATATATTGGATCACCCAGGCATTGGTTACGACTTGTTTTTTATTTGGTTCAAGATTTTATCCAAGCTGTTTGGTCGCAAAGAAGTTAGGTATTAGCACAGCCTATGACAAGCTGCGTTCATTTAGGTTATGTAGGAACATGCATGAGAGCGTGGTTACAGCAGCTGTTTGTGCCTTTTTTCTTCTGTGTTTGCAGCAGGAGGAACCAACTCCCTCGAGACCTAGGCTGATCTCACAAAACTGTTTTCAGTTTTGGGTTTGAACCAAAATTGTGGCTTCCAGCACTGGAGGAACTTGGCACTATTCCCTGCTGGATTTTCTAATAAAGAGAGTGAAAATGATGTTTCCATATTGTTAGCAGGAAGCTGAAAGCACCTGAGGAGCTGGGGAAGAGCTGAATAATCACTTCACCATTCTCAGCCTTCCTTCAAGCAACAGTCAGTTTTCCATACACGGTGCATGTAGGATGGAGAAGGACATGGGATAGGATTGGAGTTTAGCACAAGCAACAAAATCTGTGAATGAAATGCAGTACTCGGGCGTCATTCAGGTCATCGGGGTCAAGGGATACCAGCAGGTGTGTTTGCCCTGGACTCCTCTACACTTTCATCTGGTCAAAAGTGTGAACTGAGTGCTAGGGAAGGAGTTAGAAATTGCTACATTCAGCTCCTGTTTTTGCTTTTACCCCTCCCGTCAAGCCAGGAAAGAAAGCTGAGGATGGCCTCGATGTATGACTGTGCAGTTGCACAATTGAAATTGCACTTGTTTCCTTTCCTTAAATAAGGCTTGCTTTTCAGATGTTTAAACATATCTGGGCCTGGTCATGACTGAATAAGCTGGAGCTAAGTCAGGTAACCATGTTGTATGTTACATCTCTTTTTCTAAGACTCTTCTCATTTTTTTTGAGGCATTGTCTTATGTTGTGCTTTGCCCATTCGTTGTACGATGCTTCAAATTACACACTGCTGTGCAGTGCTGGGTTGTAAGTTAAGCATTTTCCTCTTCTTCACCCCACTCCCAAATATTTTGCCAGCAGTCACTACAATGTTAAGCTTTTTGACAATACCCAGTCACACCATGTTAACGAGAAAAATTTAGCTTGGGCTCTGAAGTTCTACCACCCACAGACATAGTACCACCCACAGACGTGTTGCTACAACCTTGCCTTCTTCCCTCTGTTTTCCTTCCCCCCTTCAGTACACACTAAGGCCACGAGCCCTCCATGAGAGGGGCTCCCCGCTAGCCCCTCTGCCCTGCGGTCCTGCCCCCTCGCCTCTCCCCGCTCGGAGGTCTGCAGGAAAGCATTGTGCCCCTGCCCAGCCGCTTCCCGTGGGAAGCAAGGTACACAGGGCATGAGTGGGACCGGAATCATGTTTATCTGGGTCCCAACCTAAAACTCAGTTGGGATCTGCTAGGGATGTTCATCTCTGCCTGGGAACTGGGAAGCACACCTGGGGTTTACTGCTTCAAGATAGCCCAAAACGTTGTCAAGAGCATATTTTAAGACACTCTGCAATAAATTTAATGTTGAATTGAAGCATTTAACAGTTGCCCTGCTCTCACAATTCAAATAATGAATGTTACGGTAGGTAACATATCCTTGCACACAGCTTTAAATGCTTCCATATGAAAAGTACTCAAACAAAACGCAGGGAATTCTGAAAAAAAAAACAAACCCAAGAAGTGGAGTGAACGGCATGTGTAGAAAACTTGAGAGCACAAAATATGTGCTAATATAACAGCTGGTGAAACAATGACCAAGGCGAACCCTGGTAATTGTCCACGTCAATCTGAGAGCATAAACAGGCAAGGGGCAGAGAGAGAGGAAGAAATTACTTAGCCTGGCAGTCAACAGCAATTTGGGGTTATGGTGCCACAAAAAAAAAGGACTGCCAGAGCCCCAGCAGCGTGTACACGCTCAGTCACGCAGAAATCGCCTTGCTGGGTCAACCGCTCGGAGGAGAGATCTCCCGTTGTGCAGGGACAGCTGCTGTGCCAGCACAAGGGACACGCGGGAGCCACAGCCACCGAAGCTCTGCATCGCGTTTTTGCCTCCCAGACGAGATTGGGAAAGTGCAGCCCATTGTTCCCCAGTTCTTTAGAGGTTACTTTACTCCGTCGCCTCATTTCCATAACGCTCCCTGGCCTCCCAGTAGCCCACACTGGTTTGATGAATACAGTTCTGTCTGTTACAGGATTCACTATTCCCCACGTCCCAGCCTCTCAATTTTGTACTAGGTAATCTCGGTCCCTGTGCAGAAAGATCCTGCTGGCGCCTTAATTAAAAACTACGGGCACAAAATAAAAGCATTTTCCTTTGCTCCTCTGTGAGCCAGCTGCATACTGCTGCCTGCTCTTCCGTTCCAGCTGAAAACGAACAGGAGGGAAGAGGACGTCACAGCCTGTAGTGCTGGTATAGGCAATAGCATGACTTGGGAGAATGGGAGAGGAGGCTTCTTTGCATCTAGAAAACCTGGACCCACAAGAAATACAAAATTCAGAGTTGAGAGAGTAAGAGAGAGTGAATAATTCTTCCTTCTCCACCTTCCCATCCCGAGGCATGTCTACGTTTCTCCACGTTATCATTGCAGCTGAAACGCTGGATGCAGAAGGGTTACTAAGCTTCTCTTCAGAAGGTCCTTGGTGCATTTTCTAGGTGGTGACCCAGATGTTTTTCAAAGGCTTGACTCAGCCTTCACTTTTCAGGCTCTTCATAGTCCAGGGGAGAGTGAGGAACCGCAGGCAGGAGCCACAAAAAAAGGCATAGTCTCTTCTGGGAACTTTTGCTTCATGTTGAAGATGAGGTACTGCATGCCTGTATGAGGTAACCTTGATTTTTGCATGTCATAGCAAAGTTGCGGAATCATAAAAGTAGTAGAGTTAGAGGATATCACCTCTATTGGTGGATATTTGGTGGTATTCACCATCTTCTTCCCAGCATAGGCCAGCTCATGCCAACAGACCTTCTAGTTGTTTTATTTACCCCAAAGATGGGAATTCCTCTTCATCTGAGGACTCTTCATAGATTATGCCTTTAAGATTTTTTTTTTTTCTGTCACAGAACTTCTGGATTTTTTTTTTCTTCCTTACCATTTTATCCCCAAACTGGAACCAGGCTAATAATTCCTTTATCTCTATTCAAGCCTGGCACCACTATCATCATTTACTTTTACCAGTGTGGTGATCCCGAAGACATCTTATCAACCTCAGTGAGGCCTTTAGGTGGGTACAACCTTTGTTCAGCAGTACATCAGATTTAAGATCTCACAGTCTCCCGTATAAATATTTGCAGGTGCTCCTTCAGAGTCAGCAAGAATGATATATTTAGTTCCTTCTAATAAGTCACTTGCTATAGCTCATTAATCACTGTTATTAGCCTCTCAATGCATTTGGTGAATGTAGCAAGCAATATGGCATTTGAGTACTTCTGGAAATAAACCAGCTCATTAATTGAAGCAGTGTCTAAAACCACTTTTATTTTGCTGTTCATTAACAACTCCACAAGTAGGTTTTAGTTCACAAGAATCTTTGCAGAATTCAGCAGCACTGTAAATATTTGTGTAAATAAATAATTATATTCAAAATAAAGTTCCGAATAGGAGGTCATATTTGTACAAAAGATTTGTCTGGCAGTTAAGTGCTTTTGTGGCTATTTCATCTGTTCAAGGAATACATTAAATACTCTCCTGTAAGATTATTAGCCTTGCTGTTTAAACAGAAACTATACGCAAGAACTGTTTTTCTAAGCAACTAAGGTAAAATTTGTGTATCCAAATCCTTTTTGCAACAATTTCAAGTGATGCATAAATTCACAAAAATCATAATTAAAAAATGTAAACAAGGTCACTAGTGCTTTAGATAGAAAGGTCACATTACTAATTTTATTACGTCGTTTTTCAGTTCTTCTGTGTAAAAGTGTATTTAGTCCGGGTGACTTCTCTTCTGGACAGATACAGAAGAAATTCTGTCTCTTCCCTACTCAGGAATGTTTTGTCTCAGTAGGTGACAGTAAATACACATTCATAATTGAGTACTGCAACTTCCTACTAAGAATTGTCCCCACTGTCAGGTGTTCGACGCTACTGTGTCCCTGGATTCTTCTTTCACATGTACAGCCTGACCTTGGCCCTATTTGTCTAAAGCATCCTCGGGCAGACCATGAGCATCACCCACAGCCTCACTTTTCCTTCCCTTGCATGGGCTACTTTCGATCCTGATGAAGCAGAGGTGGATTTATTAGAAAGGGTGAAGAGATCCTTGCAGGACCCTGTCCCTCTTCCCATCATGAAATGCCAACACATATTGTATTTTAGTGCAAAGCCGCAATATTAGAGATGGGTAATAGGAGACAGCGGGTTGCAGGGAGAGACCCTCCTCTAATGCTTGCTTGTGGTGAGCCCCAGCAGCCCCACTGCTTTCAGGCTGTCAACACTAGTCCTCACACCACACTCAACCCGAGATCCTGGCAGTGCTCCAGTCTGTCTTTTGGGGGAACGTTTCAGTGACCCATGTCCAAATAGCTCCATGCTCGTTCTGGCTGTAGTGAAGAGCGTAGGTGTTTAATGGGGTCTGACATTTTGTTTCTCTTCCCCTCACTCACATTGTGTCTGCGCTATAGAATAACTTGAACATAAGTATTAGTTTGACCTCATGATGGTAGGTTCAGATCTTTGTACTCTAGCATAGCTTCTTTCAGCCATCTGCGCTCCTCCAGTCACCCCACCATTGCTGTCTGGGAAATGTTCTGTGGCACAAATCTGCTCCTCAGTGCATGTTGGTATCAGTGCATCAGCCCTGCTACACAGGTGAAGCAACAACAGCAAGAAAGAGAAGAGAAGTGAGGTTATGGTTAATAAATTTCAGCAAATTACACAAAAGCTGCAGTCTTAATTTCAGCTCAAAGATCTGAAAGGACTATTTCAGCAGTGGCAGCATCTTCTTTTGCATATGCTGTGCACAACATAGAATCATTTAGGTTAGAAAAGACCTTTAAGATCATCAAGTCCAACCATAAACCTAACACTGCCAAGTCCACCACTAAACCATGTCCCTAAGCACCATCTCTACATGTCTTTTAAATACCTCCAGGGATGGTGACTCAACCATTTCCCTGGGCAGCCTGTTCCTGTTCAGAGCTCGGCTGTCCTGCACCTGTGTAGATGTTCTTCTGTACCCCAGATTACAGGGTGCTTAAAATGATTATGGGGAGGAGAAAAAAACCACTGGCCTGCAACACAGAGACGTTTTCTTCCTGACCTCAATGGGCACTGCTGGGTAGTAAAGACAAAAAGCTACAAAAGCCAAACACGTTTTTGAGACACAGTCGCTAAATCCCACTTCCTCCCTCTGCCCTACAGGAACCAGGCATCTGCAATGCAAAATTTGGAATTGCAAAAGAGCGTTTCTGTGTAGGAAAGTATGCATGTAGGCTAAACTGATGCTCGGATGGTGGATCTCCTGCACTGAGTGCCTGCTGCACCTCCGTGCTCTCGCAGACAAGAAGGGACACTGTGCTGCACCCCTTGCACGAGCAGCTCACACAGCTCTGGTAACATTGACTAACCCTGGGTTATGTTGCAGCCATCAAGCTCCGTAGGAAAGAGAGCTGTATTCCCTGGCTCCTGGCCAGCCTTCTGCAGATTTCTCTACACCTGTCAGCAGTGTGGTTTTCCTGTGGAAACATCCCGCAGTGTCACCTGGCACCTCTGGAGCGTACTGTGGCATTGGATTGGTTTGCTTTATTTCATCGGGATGCGCTAGTGGCAGGTATCGAAGTATAATGACATTAAAACACCTTTAGCAGTAGACACTACGCTGGAAACAATGATGTCCTTTGTCAAGGAAAGGCAATATTTATGAAATTGGGCATGGAAAACTTGGTTTTTTGGTCTAAAGTATTTTTTCTGATTGCACGTATGCTCAGTTGCCTCTTAAAAAGTTGCATGCAGATAATGTAAATCCACTTGCATTGGTATTCCATTAAAAAAAGTTTCTATATACCAGATGTTATTCCATGGTTACTATAGATATCTTACATGCTTCTTACACGGAGGAAGTGTTCTCATAGATACCACTGTGGTAATTATTAGCAAATGTTCACTGGCAAAAGGTAATTAGCCAGTAATTATGAGGAAATAGAGGCAATTAGGTCCTGCAAAAATTCCTCCACTGGGATCACAGACTGGAGAGAGGAAAAGCAGAAAACCATCTTTTTAGAAGCTTAAAAAAATAAGAGTCAGTTCATGTAGAAAAATGATTCAGCACAGCGAACTGAGGCTGCAAATATCTTTCAGGGATGCTGCAGCCCCAACGGTACCCTCTTTCACCCGCAATGATGGCTGCGTCCAGGGAAGGTTGTGATTGACAGGTTTGCACTGTGTTCCTTAAGAACAGCAGTCAGTTGACAGGGAAGAGAGCAGGCAGGAGCATACACGAGTAACCGCTGCTGTTCCCATACGACTGTAAATGCAGAGCACTGAGGAACATCAGGGCTGGCATGTACTACTCGCTAAAACTGGAGGGAGGGGACAAGAAACTGATCACAAAATTGATAATTCTTTAAAAAGGCCATGGCAATTTTAACTCTTCATGGCTGAAAGGCTGGACTTTCAATGTGAGGGCATCTCACTAAGTCAGTATGTGTTCATTCATCCTCAGGGCTGCATAAACAAGGAACTCCAGTTTCCGAAACGGCCCCCTGTCACACGCAGAGCAGCTGATGGAACAAAGAACCACATTTGTACATGCTCAGAGTGACACCCGTGAATATGCATTGCTGGTGAATATGCATTGCTGCCGGAGCCTGGCGCTGCTGGAGAGGTATCGCTCTGCGTCCACAGAAACCATCCTCTCATCACGCCCTGGGGTGCATCCAGCCTCAACATTAGTATTTTGGTTCAGAAGAGTATACAGGGCAAGGATGCGAACGGAAAGGAAATATATTGCATGTGAAGTTGACGGATTGCTTCATACTTTACTCAACATTAAAAGGCTGAGTGCTTTTTTTCACCCATGAAGGTCCAAGATCTCTTACTTTACCACTTACTATTCTACTTTCACCCATGCCAGCTACTGTTTCTGATGCCCAATCACCCCATTCCCCCTTTGGTTACTGGCAAGACTCAGGGCTGGTTTTCTCTTTAGGAAATGGAGAAGTTAACTCTGCATTGGGACAGCTGGGATATAGCTGTCAGTTCCTTTTCATTATCAGCAGCACCCAGCTGGATGTCTGGAATTCACAGACACGGGGGGAGAATCATGTTTGCTTGAATTTTAAAAACAGGTTGCTTGCTGGGAATGAATACCCTGCAACAGTTGCTCAACTTTGCCTCTCTGAAAGCAAAAGTAATCCCAGAGGCAGCTAAAAGCAGAAGAGAAATCAAACGGCTCCTTGCTCATCAGTTCAGAATCTGGTTAGTGCTTGAGAGTTTTCCTTTTGCTGCAAAGTAATCTGCACATGAAATATTTTTTTAAAAGATGAATATCTGCAATGAAATCAAAGCTAAGGAGGAACCCCAGATTCTCTTTACTTGAAAATCAGTGCCCGTTGCCACTAATTCCTTGTGAAGCAAATAATTATGCAGCTCTGGCAGCTTTGGGCTTTGCACGAGCTTTGGATGAGAACCTATCGCTGGGCACTTTAAGGTTAAGTTGATAAATGATGTTCTGTTTGCCATATGTCAAATGAGCAACCTTTGCTTAAATTATAGTCCAAAGATCAGGATTTGTGCAGTGGCGTTACTGCTTGGAACAAGAAAATTCGCTGAATTTCTCCCAGCAGAGGCTTACAGCTGGTGTCTATGACAAGAGTTTAAAGTATTTCCCTCAATCCAAATTAGCAAACAACTTGGAGGAGTCCTTTACTTACTGGCCTCTCAAATAAACTTCCCATTGCTAAATTAAGCTTGTCATTTGTGACAGATGAAGGCAGTTCCTTTCTGGGACTTCGGGCTGCCCTTAGCACAGGGTTCCACTTCTCTTCATTTTGGCCTCGCTTTGAAATAAGCCTGGTTTCCATATTGCCCACACAGGAACACTGTGTCAAGAATCCTCAGACATCTTTCGTCTTCCTTTATTCTAGGTTGTTGTTTGTTTTGTGGTTTGTTTTTTTTTTTTTTTTGCTTAGACCACCAAAAATAGCTTGGGCTAGCTAGGTGGTCATTTCACTCCCTTTTCTTAGAAGTCTGATCTGTTTTCCACCTAGCTAAAGTTGTGACCATCCCTCAGTGGTTAAGTCTGGGCTACATCTTACACATACACTCTTCATAATGACTGAGAAATCTCTGCCTGTTGAATACTTCCTATGCAATGAGGTTTACTCATAGGCTGAACTAACCATCACTCAAAAGCATAACCAAACTGTGAGTTTATAGCTAGCTCTAAATGCCTGAAAAACCAACAAGTGTCTTTTGTAAAAGATCATTTACATATAAACCAAACTGACCAGCAAACTCATAAAATTACTTTTCTGTGTAAAAGTAAGTAAGAGTCTCATGATAAAATACCTAAGAATATGAAAAGGAGGAATGCAGTGCGTGTGAATGGGCTGCCGTTCTTCTCACAACTCAGAGGGTGCATGGCAAACTGTAGGCTCGTTCCAGCTAACCTGTGTTAAATATGATTTATACCAATGGTGTGCAATTGCCTTCAGTGTAACCATTCTAAAATCCTAGTGTAAAATTCCCTCCTGCTGCTCTTACGTTCTTCGCACTTGTGCTAGGTCATCTGGGACAGGGTTATTTGGTCCTTCCCAATTCTAGTGAACCAGCATCCAGGTCACAGCCAGGCAGTAACTAGAAATTTTGCTGGTGGTTTCAAAGCATTAACCATTGGAAACATGGTCTTAGCGAGCTGACACACACACAGTCAGAAGTACACTGGCATTATTGCTGTTCAGGTTCTTTAGGGCAGGAGGGAAGTGAATCCCAAAGATTACGCAGTTTTTAGCTCCAGCCTGCAGTGCACACTCTAGCCCTATGTTGGATTTTTTCTTAAGTGTTTACATTACAGAGTAAAAACATCTCCCTTCAGCTATATTAAATAAGACTATTAAGAGAAGTAATCTCACTCCACCTCCCCCCAAGGCCTTCCAGGATTCTTTGTGAAGCAAAACTGCGCCGTTCCCACCCCAAAATTCTTGAGTTCCAGGTGTGTATTTAGAGATGTGCTTGACCTGCAGAAAGGCTTCTTTTCTTTTTCTAAACCGGGGTCGTGGTCTATTAAAAACGCAAGCAGACTGACTGCTATGTGAATGTCTTTTGGTGTTATTCTGTCTCCAGTGAGGCTTGGCCTCCTGGTGTGTGCACACGGGTCTGTTCATGGCCACAGGTTCAGAGCAGTTTTCAAGCCAGTCTTGTGGCTTGAAAGTTCCAGCCCTCAGTCCACCTCCCCAGAACACGGCTATGGGTTATTGAAGTCCAGTGGCTAGAAAGTGGCAGCTTTAGCTGAGTTTGGTGCTGAGCACAGCAGAAAATCTAGTTTACTGGCTCATACCTGAAAAACAAAGGTGGTTTATAAGAATAAGCAAGCTGGTTACTTTGTTCTGGGGCCTTGACTAACTTCAGTAGGAAAAGTTGCAGCTCCCATTTGACTCTTGAACATGATCCTGTGTTGTTCAATATCAGAAACATACACCAGCAGTCAGGTGTGATTTGGACATAGCCTGGGCATAAAACAGCATTTCTGTTGAACAAGGCATAGTTCCCAGCAAGGTATTTATCTCATTCTTTTGGTTTTATGTTCATGACATTCCAGCTGAGAGAACAGAAATTATCAGGGCAAAATTAGCGTGGCATGGACAAGCATATACTGGACGAGGGATAGTTTTCTGGGACGAAGTTAACCCTCTAGAAATTTTTACGGACATTTGAATCACAGAATGGTTGAGGTTGGAGGGAATGTCTCAAGGTCATCCAGTCCTTCTGGAGGTCATCTGGTCCAAATCAACAGAGTGCATTTCTACCAGATCAGTTCTCTGCATCATGGAACAGCTGGATTTTTTATGTGGCACTCAACAAAAGAGACCAGCTCCCTGCATGACTGAACTACGGTCTTACTGACTGTTTTAAGTGTTCTACATTCATGTTTTCTTTTTCATTTGTTTCAAATATGCTTAGGTTACAAGGGATGGAAGAATCCGGCAAGATGGTCGAGATGCTGTGTCTTTATTACTGCATAAATGAAGTGCAGGGACTCATCTCCCACCACCAAGCCAAGTCTCATGGTCCCCTCCGGAGCAGCTTTCTCTTGTCGGAGTGGCCCAAACCAGGGTTAGGCAGTGAGCTAGCACTGGGGCAGGGCAAGTGATCAGGGTCCGGTCTTGTGTGTCCTCCCTCCTTCCCCTTTACTTAGCAGTATAGGCATACTCATAAATAGTCGCTGAATTCCTTCATTCTTGTGTACTATATGAGGGATATATACAGGCAAAGGTTGCTTTAAACTGCCTTGATAGTTCCCACAGTCCTTAGGACATTTGGCCACACATCCATTTCCAACATAAAACACATCATCTTGAAAAGATCTACTTCATAATCCCCGAACTGCTCCAATAGCTGCAGATTCTCCAGCCATACCTTCTTCTTCCTTACTTTTCCCTGGTTTTAGCTGCAGACAAGAGGACCACAACTCTGAAGTGCTCCCAATGTGGAAAGGAGCACTTCTTGACCAAATCCAGGCATTTGAAACATGGTACAAGTGGGGCAAGAACTTCCTGAATGACCCTTATCCAGTTCTCAAAAGGTAAATCAGTGGTAACTCCACAGTCAGGAGATGAGCTACAAAGATGTAAACCCAGAAGTGCAGGCCTCCCACAGTGGGTTTTGCAAAGTTTTAGCATGAAAATACACAAGCTTGTGTTTGGAATAGGTTCTAAATGCACAGAAATGTCTCAGAAGCTGATTTGAGTTTTACCAGTTTGAAGGCATTTTTCAAAAAGCAAACCAACCTGAAAAAGACCTCTTGGGATTTCTCTTTATGTTTTTCTTAAATGTTTTACCCATTCCCATATTTCTCATCTGCTGAGCCTAGCAAGAGGTCTGAAAAGTGCACCTGGCTCCAAGTCTGAACTTCAGAACTGACTTTCCAGAAGACAAACCATGACCCCGAATCCACACACCATTTCATAAGTACCCCTGTTTCTAAAACATCAAATCTATGCAAATTACCTTCTTTGTACCTTCTTTGTATCAAATTACCTACTTACATGTACAATAAATACCCTGAAAAAAAAAGAGACTCAAGGTGACTCCGAATTTATCTTCAGCCTCCAAGAACAGACGTGGAGGAGGGACCCAACAAAGAACTGTAAGTACCACCTTCTAGAGCACAGTTGAAATCGAGCAGAAGGATCGCTAAATCCTCTCCAACACCTGACATATAAAATCTTACCCCCCCTCAAAATCCACAGAGATGTTCGTGGAGCTTACCTGCAGAGCCCGAGAAATGATTAAAGCAAGCAGGCTGACTCAGTGTTTTCTAGCTCCATGAGTTCTGTGCTGCTACGTGGTTCAAAACAAAAGCAAAACTTGCTTTGTCAAGGAACTAATGCATCCAGGCAGGATCCCTCTTGCATCCGAGCATTTTAGAGTTGGTATCAAAGCACTGCAATGTAATTCTGCATGCTTCTGCCACAATGTGCCTGTGCCAATAAATGCCACGTCATTCAGCGGCAGCACATCAGCTTGTCTTATGGGATCCGTTTCTGTGGTGCTATGGCCCTGTCAGGGCGCGCGCTCTCCTGCAACTTGGGGGGGACACTTGGTGGTATTGACAGTGCTTCGGGTGTTCAAGTCACCCTGAGCCTTCAGCATACGGACAGGGGATGCTCTTCATATGGGGAGATATTGACTGAAGAAACAATTCTACAGCTTCTGCTGAAGAATACATCCCATGATGGATGGGATTTCTCATTTTGGAACAAGATGCTTTTATTATAACTGTTCTTACCGACTATGAATAGTTACTCTGCTCCGGTCGGAACCCGGGCAGAATGAATGAAAACCAACCTTATTCCAAAGACAGGTGTCCACTCAGTTTTATGGCTACCCTTCAAATTGAAACACGTAGTGCAGATTAATTCCTCGGGAAGGACAAGCCCTGACTTTACATGACAGCCTGGCTGTGGGAAAGGCCCCGTCTCTGGTGCTCCGGCAGCACTGAAGCAAACCAGATGTTTGCCACGGGGACAGCTTGTGGCCAGGTGGAAGAGGAGCTGATGATGTCCCAGCTTGCTCTCACCCCTTCCAATCTGGAGTAAAATACAACGGTTTCTGGGCTGGATAACCAGGAAAACACTCAGCACTTTGCTTCCTCCTGCCTTGCTCCTCCCAGCACGGCCAAGGTGAGCCTTGGTGGCGGAGAGGTGGTTCAGACCCTTCTGGTGGACTCACTCAAGGCAATTCACAGCAAAATGGGAACAAATGCAAAATCTGTCACTTGTATCGCAAAAGCACATGATGACATTGGTGAAAAATGATTAGCGGGTACTTATTTCAGGACACCGAAAGCACATCATGTCTTTGGTGAAGTGTCATTTAAGAAGAAAAAAATAAGTGACATTTCACCTTCTGTCCATAACATGCGTGGCAGCTCTGTAATGTGCAGCCAGCTTTCCCATATATTTAGAAATAAAAGAATATCTTCTTACGGTAAGTAGTACCAAGTGCAGCCAATGCTTACGCTAAATTGTGTCTGCCTGAAAAGGGGAGTTATTATGGTGCAGCACAAAAGATTTATTACATGGTGGCTTTTTTTCCTGAAATTAACAGCTGTCTTTTGTTTTATTCATTGTGTATATAAGGAAAATAAAGTCATAAGACATTGAGCACTTCTAGCTCGTAAGGGCACTCTGCGTTGCCAAGGAGAAAGCCTAAAGTTTGCATAACAGCAAAAAAACAGAGCAGCCTTAATTCTGCAAGCGTGTAGTAATTTTGCTGTAGCTGAAAACTCCAAGAGGAAGCCTCATCTCATTTCTAGCACAAATCACTTGTTTGCCTGACTTTTTGGCACACAAATGCGAAGAGAAATAGTAAGGTACTTTTCAGCTAGCAGGCATCCATTTCCTTCTCTGAGGCAGCAATAATCATTGTTGAAATCCATCTTTAAAAACAGGAAGCTTTATCATGATTTTCTAGCAACCTTGCCCTTTCTTGTGAACCCGACCCTGGCTACGAATCATCTGCTTTGATTCAAGCACGAGTATTATAAGACTGAAGCGCAGGTATTTCCTATTTTGCTTTAAAGCACATACGGCGTGTGCATAGAAACAGCCCTGCTCAGGGTGATTCATCCAGCCCTGAGCAGGAGCACTGCTTAATAGAGCTTTACACAGGAGACCCGTGTGTTTATATCGTGCTTTTGTTTATGTTTTATTTCTGCAGAGCAGAGGGAATGAAGTGAGATCTCTTGCACTGGGAAAATATTATCTGAGAGGAAAGCAGCAGGAAAGTGCTGAGGATGAATTTGCAGGGACCACAGCGCAGATGATGTTTTTTGATGTATAAGCAACAAGTAAATGCCTCTCCTGGCGGTACTTAGCAAAAGGGCCTCTCTACATAGGAGTCTAGCAGACTCACTGCTGCAGCGATGTTTTCAGACATATTTAATCCCTTCTGGAATGGATCCTTGACAGCACATACAGGGTTGGACATGTACGTGCTTGGTGGCGTCGGCTGTTTGCTGCCCGGGAAAGGAGTCGCCGGCCCAGACCGCTGCCCACCCAGCACCACCCTGCAGTGTGGCAGGCCTGAGCTCACTGGGGAGAGCCACCGAAACCCCCAGCCCCACTCTCTGTTTCTGCAGCAGAAACATCCTCTAAGGTGCCCCAGGCGCTGAGCCACCCTATGGGAGAAAACCTCTCCACTCCCCACTCCACAGACGAGCTGGTGCCCCGCTGCCGAGGCCCTGGGCCACGTTAGCCTGGGAGACCGCTGTCATCGCTTCTGTCTCCGGCTTTTGGCTTTCGCCAAGTAATCCTGGGGTGATGATGGTAGAGGAAGGGACATTGGCTCGGATGCAAAACACTGCTAGGACTGCTTTATCCCCAGGAGGGCTTGCTGAACGCCTCCCTAGAGCAGTGCAGGGAGCGGGCATTTAAATGACTAACAAGAAGAGACAACAAGAAATACTTTGGAAAGGACAGTCAACCAGGTCATTGTAGGTTTATGGTCATCTCCAGTTCCAGCAGAGAACAGCGTGTTTGACACTACTTCCTGCAGGGGTTTTACTGCTTTCCTTAAGCAGGCTAGAGACAGGTAATGGGAGGTGGTCTGGGAACTTAGTTTCCATGTTGCCTTGTACCATTTCGATAACCCTAAACCTCTTGTTTATCCTGGGATCTTTCCTCTCTGTGTCTCCCATCCCCAGTGAGGTGGCCATCCAGAGGAGCATCGTGCAGGGATACAAAGGTCCAAGTGCGCCAGCTCCGTGCGGGGTACATGCATTGACCGAGTTACATTGAGGCCAATGTACCTAAAGATGAGGAGCCCTGGTTTCCCATTCCAGCACTGGTGGCACCCGCTTTATGGCACTGTCTGCTCCGTGTCATTGCGTCTTTGTGGCATGTCTGCTCCGCGCAGACATCAGCCAAGCTAGCTGCAGAGCCAGGAGTCAGGACTGTGCTGGAAGTAGCCGGTCTACCTTGGTAAAAACTGCTGTTAAAATCACAGCCAGTTCCGGAGCAGCCGATAAGACATCCGCCAGCAAGCTCCACTCACGGGTGTCACTGCTGCTGTCTCTTGGGGGCAGCTGCCTGCACTGCCGCCTGTCCTCAGCCCCTCCTTCCCCTCCTGCTGCCTGTGGCCCCCGGGCCCCTGCCCTTCGCTAGCACCCCCGGGAAGTCCCCCCGGCTTCTCCAGGGAAGGGGTACATGGGTGCTAACCAGCCAGGCTGCTCCTGGTGCCTTCCCGAACACCTCCGCAGGATCCTGCACGGCCTGGGCTCGCTCAGGTCCCCTGCAGGCCCCCGATATGCCGAGAAGTGTCTGGGGAGCTGCTGAGGAAGTGATGGGGGCTGGCCGCAAATACAGGCTGTGTCCTGGCTGTGAACTTGACAGTCAGGAACTGCAAAAGACTTCCGTGGTCTAAAGCAGCATTTTCAGTGCTTTTTATTCTCTGGGGTTTGTTTTGCTTTGGACACACCAGAGATCACCGATGATAGATGAGCAAAGGGTAGAGGAGGATTTCTCGTTTGCAAACACAACACTCCTCTGCTTCCGGCAGCTGAGGTTTTGCAAATCCTCTGCAAGCAGGGGAGCAGAGGCTCACCATCGAAAATGCACTGTGCCTTACACCCACAGTACCTGCGTGATGACGCCCAGCTGGCTGACAGGAACAGGCTCTCTCGAGCTTTGTTTCTGCTTACTGTCACCAGGAGGTTTTGAACATGTTCGTGTCCATATCGCACCCCAGGAAGATGTGTGTAACTGCATGACACAGGGCAGAAAGCGTTTCGGAAGGGAAAGGAAGAAAACAACTCTACATACGGGGAGGAAACGTGAGAACAAGCAAGCTGGGCCAAGAGTCTAAACTCTTTCCCCTGAATGCCCTCTTCCCAGTCTGTGACCTCTCATTATTTGATTATCACAAGAGAAATCTAAAAAGTGTACTCACTGATTCCTGAATAAATACTAACCCGTAACATGGGCCATACTTGCATACTTCACATTTTTACCGGTGCATATAGGGCCCGAGCACTCTGCTAACATGTTCTGAGACGACTGTGAAGAGCCAGAACAGCTGAGAGGCTGCTTATTGCAACAGGTCGCTCAAGACAGACCAGGTCAAATGTTGCTTGATACTGGTTTTTATATTTCTGCTTATTATAGGTTTAATGGATGTAGCGCCCTGCAACATCTGTGGTTTCTGCTACGCGTGGCTCCAACCAGAGAGCTTACCAAAGGCTTTTCCTGGTCCCATTAAGTAGAAGCTGTGCTGTGCACAAGATGGGCATGGATGGTCAAATAAGAGAGCAAAGGAGGCAACACTGATCAGCACAGCAAGCTGAAGGGACCACTTCCTTGTTGCAGTTCAGATTTTCATAGGCAATACAGCAAAGGACATTTTTAAGGGCCCATTCAAAGAGCTGCACAGCAGCCTGCTACTAGAGAGCAGTGGGCTCTGTGGTGAATGCACCCCAACTCTGAGAGGAGGCGTCGGGGGGCTTGTGGTCTTGGCATAGACCAGACGGGGCTCTGGTAGCAAAGATGTGCAGCACTTGCTTATGTAGTCACACCAGGGTGCCAGAGGTGGGACACTGACAAAATGGTGTGCCAGGAAAAAGGCGGCTCATGGTAAAATCTGATAAGGGAGGAGGAAGAAGGGGCTGCAAGGGGCCATGCCCCTAAAGCAGAAGTGTAGGGCAGCCGGTGACAGTTTGGGAGGGAGAAGCAACAAGGGATAAACAGCCTCTTTCCTCCCCTGCCCTTGCGGTATACAGTGATGATTAAGATCTGAACTGATTTATGTGGACTGCAGCTATTGCTGTCTCACTTATCCCAGTTCTTCGCAACGTAACCCCCTTCTCGCACCCTAGCCACCACTGTGCTCTTACTGATCATGATTTTGCATAAGGAACAGGCTGACTTTCCGTCCCACCCACACACACTTGTCAGGCTTTTTGTGTACAATAGTGATTCTTAAATCCTTAGGCACCAAATTTCTTGCTCTGAAATCTTCTAAACCATTCTTGACAGTATTATTCTATCTTTCTAGCCCGCAAAGCACTCAGGAAAGTCATATGTAAAGCTAGCTTTATTGTAGCTAGCGCAGAAATTCGAGCTTTGCATGTGGTAGGTACCTTACGTCTCAGCAAAGTTTTCCATTTCCTCATGCAACGGGGATGTGCATGCACAAATCCTGGCTTTGCACATCCGATGTTGTACATGTGTCAGTCAGGCACATGCAAAATTGCAATTCTGTCTGAGAAGCAGGATCCAAGCAGTGTTAGTGGCAATCCCCTGCGCCGCCATTCTCCTCACATATCCTTGGCCACTTGAGGCCCTGAGAATTGTTCTGCTCCTAATACCGTACGTCTTTTACAAAATTAAAAAACAACCTTCCCTTTCGTTTTCTGAGGCCAAGGCTTGAGCTACACAGACTTCAACCCAGGAAACCCAAGAAGGATGTGATTTTTTTTAAGCAGCATTAACAGGCAGTATGTAGGCAATTAAATCATTATCACCGAGTGTAAGCCAAGTTAGTGAGTTGCATAAAGGGAGAAGGCAAGAAAGAGGTAGAAAAGATACTGTTCCTTTTGGTTTTGAACAAGCCTAGAACTGTATTCCAAGCTCTTTAAGCAAACTGAGTAGTTAGCGATATTTATGAAGACACCTAAAACTGAATTACACGTACAAATTCTGCCTGAAACACAGCTCCTGTGGACCCAAGAAGAGAGGCTGTTCATGACGAGATTGCCATTTTTCACATGGGTAGAGTTTTGCACCCTGGCTGACCTGGTCCGCCCATGCCACTGCTGAGAATAGCGGTCTCCCTGCATCCTCCGGTTGCCTTGCTTCCCCATGGAACAAAATGCACAAAGTATTCACCGTACCAAAGGAAGGGGTTAGCTTAGCACCCTGCAGTCAGAGTGCTGGCACAAGGGAGGGGAGAAAAGGAGGAAGAGTGAATCCCCCTTTCAGCATCCGCTGGCTGTAACATGGATTTGCACCCTGCAGTCTTGCCCACGCCTGCCTCTTTGTTTCCTTCAGCTTGTACAATCCATTTAAACCGATTAACTAATGGGATACAAATTCACAATGTACCCGTGTAACAATCAAGCCTGCATTGAAGAAAAGCATTTTAAACTCCTTCTATCACCAGCTTTGGCAAAATGAGCTTGACTCCAGCTCGGCCTGCCGCCCTGGCCCCCGGTGCCACGCATCCCTGCTGCTGGCCCGAGCTCTCTGCCCTCCCCGCCAAGCCCACCAGCTCCCTCCTCCCCTGGGCACAGTCCCCGTGGGTGTGCTTCTGCAGTGGGGGGGCCGATGCAGCTTTTGTGACCCCCAACCTCAGCTTGCCATGCCATCACACAGGGAAGGTGCCACGCAAAGCCTGAGCTTTCCCCATGCTCTCTTTCTGCCCCTTCATCCTATGGCCATCAAAGAGGAAAAGGGTCCCAAAGATGGGGTGGGGGGGGAGGAGAAAGAATGGAAACAAAGGTGAGATGGATTTTCCCTGGTCCATCTCAAATTTATTCTACACTCCTCACTTTGAGAAGAACTGGTCTATCTCATATTCCCTCAGCACTCTGACTAGGCCTTTGGTTTTGATTAAAACCAACCACAACCTAAAAGAAATTAAGATAGCTAGTAGGCTTTTCTTTTTCCCTTTATGAAGCCAAAATAGATGAAAGGAAGAGTTAATGTCAGGAATTTTCCCAGATGAGTTTTCTTTTGATGTCCTAATGCAGTCTATATTTACTATTGATATTTAATGCCTGCTCTCAGTTTAGTGATTTATTTTTTTTTTAAATTTATACAAGCGTGATGAAGGCATGCTAGTGTTAGAGTTGCATTTCAGTCATCTCAGTTATCCTGGAAAGCTTTCCAGCAGGCTGAATAGGAAGGAAATAGAAGGTTTAATGACATCAAGGCATGGGCTGCTGATGCCAACACATGACCTCTCAATTTACAGCGATAGGTGAAAGAGGCGCTTCTGCTTTAGAAGGAGAAGCATTTCTTGTTTTGAATGGCGAGAGAGGAGACGAGTGCATGTTGTTCCTTTCAGAAAAGCTTTTACTCTCACATTATCAGGAGGAGAGATGGAATCACAGCAGACTCACTTTTAAGCACTGAAGAAATAGTCAAGTTTCAGCGTATTGGCATCTTTTTTTGAACTAAAAATTGCTTGATATTTTTATCCCTCCAAACACTTTTTAGCATCCAAATTTGCTTTGGGTGGTTTCCCCAGGCAATTATGTAAAGAAAGCAGCCCAGTGCTATTCATTTGTCTTTATCTTGCCTCACGCTGTGCCTGGTGGCAGAGTGTTGTTCTTCAGTTTCCCATGCTTTATCACAAAAAATGAGAACACCGAGTTCTTCACTGGACAATGCAGTGCTGCAGTTGTGCTTGGTTTTGCTGATTAAAATCCTGGTTTAGCACAGTGTTAGCTTTGGACCCAGCAGCTAGTGTTAGCACGGTGTAGGTTTGGCTGCTAGATTTCTCCAGGTAAAGCGCAGCTGGCAAGCCCTAGATCTTCATGCCCAAACCAGCCTTTTCTATAGCACAGCAACCAGCAAAAAGTTCAGGGATTAAGTTCAGCCACCAGGTTTGTTACGGTGGTTGAGCTCATAACATCACTCAGTGTTCAAGAAAGGTGAGGAACCCTGAGTGCTGGTAGTGGAGGGTGGTAGCAGCGATTTCTGAAGAGCGGAGGGCAGGCACGGACTGAAGGAGAAGACGAGAAAACAAGTGAAGGAAAGAGATGAGGCAGAGGAACGAAACGGAGAAGCAGACAGAGCAAGGCAGAAGAGTAAGTAAAACAAAACGGTGCACTGGAGCTGTGAAAGCGGAAATGGAAGTGAAAGAGGGGGTGTTTCGGAGGGATCCCCAGCACCACCCCAGTCATACCGCACTCAGGCCCTCTGTGATTCCCTGGGACAAGCCCAGAGGAGCGGTCTCTCTCCCGACTGCGGCTTAGGGACACCGCTGCGCCAACCGGCCACCAAAAGAGTCCCGGCCTGCTCCCCTCGGGCAGGCAGAGCGGTACTAAATGAGGCCCTCTGGAAAGGGAGGTTACCACAAAATAAGGTGGGAAATCCCTCCTGGCTAAGGGAAATAGCCTGGAGTCAAAACACACAAAATCTCAAATCTTCCCATCGCCGCTGTTGTTTGTGTCACTCCAGATCCATTTTTATGCTGAAGTAGCTTCATGTATGGCTGCCCCAGTTGGCTGAAGCTAAGAAAAAACCAAAACAAACAAAGGCTAGCACTTCCCCACAGTCCATAGTCTCCCAGTAAGTAGCCAGCTTACTGGGAAAGAGGATGCTTGTGAAGTCATGGTCATTTGCTATTTTCATTCTGCCGCGTCAGCCTTTCTGGTGTCTGTGTCAAAGAAAAAAGACAGTTGCCTGAAACAACCTCCACTTCATCTGAAGTCTGAACTAGCCCTACCAAAACCCTAACAACTCATTCCCGTACCTTCCCTGTTTGTTCACTAGTTAAGAAAAGTTTCCCTTGGTTTGCTGAATTTTCAAAATTTTCAGTCCTTGGGCTGTAAGTTTGGAGGGATATTTTGTGGATGGTTTGACTTGCTCTTTTTATTTTGTTCCCCTTTCACTCTATGTGGTTATGTAGCGTGGCAGGGCAGAGGGGACAGGAACGCACTCGCTCCCCTGACCCACGCACATTTTCACGTTAGGCAGAGGTAACTTGGAAGGGTGAACTCTCTTCTGGAGCCCAGGCAACAAGTCCTAATATTCAGTTGCTCTCGCAGCTGTGGAAGTTGTTAGCAAGGCCAGTGCTGCTTATTCTGAAGTATTTGTCAAGTTGTGCTGTGTGAATCCAAAGGAACAGCTGGTCTGAATTTCTCTAGAAATGGTTATCTCTGAGCAGATTCAGCTCATTTCTTTAATTTCTGCTTTGGTTTTGCTCTGCCTGGTCTCCATGCCACCACACCACTGGGACAGCCGCACTTAGGGCAGAGCTTCCTTTTGAAAGACACTGGTGGTTCATACCCTCCTACCACGACACTCTGCACCCTCCAAACAACTGCTTCACATGCAGAACAAAACCCAAACCAGGAACAGGCAGTTCATAGCCAGGTTGCTGGTGTTGTGGGACCGAAGCAATACATTAACAAATTAATTGTGCAATCAACTTACACACTCTCATTTTGTCCTCGCAAAAGGTTTTGCGACGGTGCTTTTTTTAGGCTGTTCAATGCTCTTACACCGCTTCACGGGTTGGTAGCTTCATCTGTCAGCGAAAGTGCAGAGCAGGATGAAGCATCAGTGGCAAACACTAAACTTTTAATTCAATAACTCACTTAACGGCAAGAGTTTGCCAAAGTTTGAAAAAAACACTTTATGACTGAATCACAGTCTTGATTCTTACAAGCCCTGATTTTAACCAGGCTGCTGCTTCCTTCACTACCTATTCATTTGTGTCCATTGTGGGCTAGATTTTTATAACTTGTGTCAGAGTGGTGCCTAAGCCTACCGCAAAAATTCATTCCAACCCTACTTTTTGCAGTGACCTTTCCATCCAGATGCTCCGCAGCGAAGCCGGTCCCCGGCGAACCCGGCGGGGACGAGCCAGGAAATGAAACGCTGAGCATCTCAGGCTTGAGCTGGAAGGCAGCCAGGGTGCACTCCGAGAGCAGGCCGCGAGGCTTCTGCCTTGAACGTGGGTCACCGCTCTCCCACGGAAATTCACTGCTCGTGTGAAGAGTGCCATGCAGCAGCGCTGTCGGGGGAGGAGGCAAACGTGTAATGCTTTCTGTCAGGTAACTCCAGCCGTACGAGGGGGAAGGCTCCTGATTGCTTTGGTTTTCTCTGCTCCATTTTCACCACCTCTGTGGAAGTAAGGCGTACGAGCGCCTGACATCACTAGAGAGATTCCTTGAGGGCACATTTCACTTGGAAGCGTAGTTTAAATGCAAAATATCGTGACATAAATAAGGCTTTCGTCTTTTTAAACAGATTACGCTCAAGAAGTTGTTCCAGGCTGAACTCTATTGTCAAAGCGAGGAGCTGCCTGTGAGCTAATCTCCCCTTTGCCTGCAGATCCCTGCCCACAAGCCTGCCCGCAGCAATTCATAGGGATCTTTCCTCGCTTGTGCAAAACAAACACACACACACACACGCACACACAGATATGCATTGCGGAGATCTGACTTCTGATGGGCTCTACTGAAGCCAACTCCTGAGCATGCTTACTGTTTGCATGTAACCACACAATTAAAGATGCTGGGTATTGTGCCTTGAAAGCAGGGAAGAAAGAACTAGTCTGGTTAAAATTAGAGCCGACAAACCTTTCTTTGGTTTTCATTTCCCTGAGTCATCACACTCATCAGAAGAACGTCCTCTCTTTTCTCTCTCATTTAACCCCAGGACAGTAATGCCCAGTCCTCTGCCACTTCTCCATCCCTTGTTTTGGAGTTCTATCACCAGCCACTTAATGCCCTGCTCTGCTGGTCACTGTCATCCTACCATGCCATCGTCCTGCACCACTGATATACCTTAATGCATCTCAGGAATGATGATGCAACGAAAACGTAACTGTTCAAAAAGACGTCTCAAGAGAGCTCACACTAAAAGACTTGTACTGGTGCTTCAGTCTCACAGATGAAGCAGCTGAGGTCTTTCATACTGGTGATCTGTTCTGAAAAGACAGCATCTCCTGTTATTAATGAGCCTGTTCCTGCTTTCCCATCCTCCACACCATATATACTGTCCCTGTGCATTTACATTGCATGTTTTTCTTAGTCCCTGCATGCGTTCCTCTCTGTTACGCTAAATCCTATGATAAAAATGGCTTTTCCGTCCACCATACCACTAACAGTGGCACTTTCCAGAAACACACTCCTGACAAATAATGCAGTTTGGCTGTATGATGCACAGCAGCACTAGGATTAGCTCTTCGCTGTAGCTTTGAGCCTGAACCAGAAGTTGCCCCGTGTCTGCGACAACAGTTACTACGAAAAAAGAGCCTCCTATCCGCCAGCAGAAGAGGGGCTGTAAAAGGAAAGGATGCTGCTTGGCAGGCAAAAGTAGGACATCAGGCCCCAATCTCATACTGTCTCAGTTCTGGCTTGATGTCATGATTATTTCATCTTGCTGGGAAATACTGTGGTTAGAGAGATGGTGCATCTCAGTTCAGTCGCTCTGAGCTGAGAGGAGAAACTCATGCAAGTGAGTTTCGGATCCCGAATCTGATACATATTTAATACACTTTTTAACACAACTGTCAGGACAAAATACTTTACTGGGCAGTGACCAGTTCTGAAGAAATACATCTAGGATTTAGGGAGGATGTAGGTACCTACACTGCAAAAACCCACTGGCCCTGACTCTTAGGGAATTTTTTTCCTAATACTTACTGTTTTAAATTCCTGCACCCCTAGAGATGCGTGCCTAGAAGTGCCTTGCTGCTAACCTGTTGAACAGGTTGCCATCTGAGCCTGATCACAGACTGGAATACAAATTCCCGGGTCTACCTGCTCGCGGCCAGACAGACAAATTTTCCAGTTCTTCCTTGGCTTAATACAGCTAGTTACAGTGTTTCTGAAAATGGCCAGCTTTTCCTTACAGGAGCCAGGCACAGCCTCCGCTCTTTCTGTGAGACAATAAATACCGAATTGCAGTTCTGCTTCTGCAAGGCAGTGTCACTTGCGCTCCAAAAAATCCCCCCTCCCTCTAGCCCGAGTCTGGGCTCCAGCACTCCGCTCTGCAGCGACTTGGTAAATCACTTAGCCTCCCCACGCCCCGGGGTGCTGAGCTGTGGGACAGGTATGCTATGAGCTCATCAGATGCCGAGAAACTTCGTTCAGGGTTTGTGCAGTGATGCATACAATGAACTGTCAGCGGGACTCTAGATCCGAAATGCAAGCCTCCACCTATTCCTATTTAGCACAGGAATAGCTCCGTTAGTTGGTAATATCAGGAAGGGATTGTGCTTTATTCAGACACCTATAGGAGAAGGGTATGACAGTATGTGGTTATTGTGCAAAAATTAATAAAATGCCCCAAGACCCTTAGTGGAAGGTGCTGATAGAACTCAAGCTCTCAGAGGGTAAATTATTTACGATCCACCCAGCTGAATTATTTAACCTCCATTAATTTATATGCCCTAGAGAGAGATTTCTGTTATGCAGCTCTAGTCATCGAAAAGTTGAGTATCTCGTCAAAGTTGATTGTCTAAGGACACTCGATATTGGAAATATGGGCAACTCCAGAGGAAGAGTCACCCTTCCTACCTTAGACACTTCACTTAGACTCTCCACATCGACCAAAGAAGAAGGTGAGATGCCTAGCTCAGAGCAGACAGCTACCTTCAAATGCTAAATCTGTGTAGGGCCCAGCCCGGGCACGCGATTAGACCCTGGCGTGGGTGTACCAGTGAGCCTGTTGCTGCCCCAGGCTGGGCCAGGGCTTGCCGCAGGCAGGGCAGCCTGCCTGTTCCTGCTCCTGCTGCCAGACTGGCTCCAGAGCCGCCAGCGCCTGGCCGAGGCAGCAGGCAGGCTGAGTGAGAGCAAGAGATTAATGATTTGGGAAAGACGATGAAGATGGGGTGAAGGAGGGAGAAGAAAAGAGATGGACGGTGAGAAGAAGGAAGCAAAAATGCAAGAAATGGAAATCAGCTGCAGGAAAGATAGCAGTAAGGGGAGGAGGAAAGAAAGGAAGAAAAGGTTGCTTGGGAGAAACAAAAAACACCCCAGATGCCATTTGCAGCCATCATTTAAGGCTGGTGCTTGGCACTCCACACCGGAAGATGGATGGGTGCGTGACCAGGCAGAGCTGTCCCCCCAGAGCGGGGCAGGCACTCTCCTCTCCTCTGCCCGGCGCTGCCTGGCTTTCCTAGCACACTGCCCTACTCCGAGAGGCTTACTTAATGAATCACATTGACAGCCCGGCATCATAAATCACCTCCTATCGCACAGCTCTCAGACTTCCATCCTCGTACACGCTCATTCGTTACCACGGCTGGGCATGTCAGAAATACAGCTGCCAAAGCAAAGCTGTCGGAAGGAGGAGAGGCATTGCTGCCCCATCCATCCGCAGCCCAGCACACGCCGCTCCCCATCCTCGAGAGAACGGCCTCCACAAGGCACTTACGGGAAGGGCAGGAAGATAACCAGCACTCAAATGTCCTGAATATGCAGATTTATATTTGGAGGCTGTTACAAATAAAAATTAGTTTAAGGCAATCACATTAATCAGGGCCTTTTTATGCATTTGCTGCAATGAGACACAAATGAAAAGAGTCAGAAGTGCAAACTGAATGTAAAGGTTAATCAAAGACAGTTTCTTCCTCTGGCAGCTACATCCTTCTGCTGGTCTTTGCCAGGAAACACTCACTTCATTGTTTCTTTTTTTTTTTTAAACTATATATGTCCAAACCTCCATTCTCAGGTTTTCTAAAAATTAGAATTATAACACTCCCATTTTAAGTACCTGTAGAAGAAAATGGTGAACGTGTAACATTTCAAAGCTACTTTGAAAAATGGGGTTTTGGCTTCAGTAGTTTTGACTGAGACTTTTCTATACGTATTGTAAAAGGCGCTGACTGATTCTTTGTTGCAGGTGTTGAACGTCATCTCCCTAAGAAAACCACCTGAGCTAGCAGAAAACCGCAGAGCAGTTCCCAGCCCTTCAAGAAGCTGTACAGGCCTGTTGATAAATCTCTTCTGGGGACATTATCTCTTACACACTGCCCAGCTGGGAAGCATTTGGAAGCATTTTATGGACCGATTCAGCGTTAAATGGTGGGTTGACTGCAGACTGCAGTGCAGGATAGTAGCGCCTAAGCCAGCTTTCGACAAGCCCGTGCCAATTTAAGGTGCCGTTTACCTGGTAACATTCACTTTGGGGGAACACAGCTGTTGCCTGCGCTCTCGTTCACCCGAGCTGATCACCTCACGCAGCTTCAGTCACAGCTAAGCCATCACAGAAGCCCTGATGGCAGACGTTGCAAGAGAAGCATTAAATCAGAGCACTGCAGTTCAGCCGGACTATGTCCCTTCCTCTCAGAGCAGTGCTCCCGTTGGAGGTGGAATGGATCTGTCTGTGTGGGGCGAGGCTTGTAGGGCTTCCCAACTGTCCAAGGCTTGTAGGGCTTCCCAGTGGGGCCAAGGCTTGTAGGGCTTCCCAGACCCTCCTGCTGCTGTGAACCAGTGCTGGGACAAGCTCAGGTGGTGATGCTTGGTCCTTTGGTACAGCAGCAGTGCTGACCTTGGCTCCACTCTCTGCCGTAAGCAGCACACTTCCCGTAAGTCATAAATTTTTAACTTTCTTCAGTCTGTGCCAGGAACTGAATTGCTGTAAAATAACTCATGCTGAATTTCAAAAAGAGGCTGAGATAAACCAGGGAATCACCTTTCCTCGTTGAAAGGATTTTACTCTCCCAGACCAAGCAGGTACAGTAGGACTCCTTTCACATCCCACCATCTCTGTCCTTCCTTTCTAGCTCCATATTGTTTTTTTTCTCATCACAGAAAGTCTCTAATAATTTTCTTCTTCATATTCTTATGCCATTTCCAAACTTAGCTGTCTGAATTTTTATCTTGTTTGTATTTCTCTTTCTCTACTCTTTCCGCTACTAGAAAGGTATGAGAGGTAAATGAGGTGAACAAGAGTTTAACCCTACAATGTAGTTGTACTTTCCCAGTCAGGCCATGGTTCTCAGCCTCAAAATTCTTCCATTAAAACTTCCCCTTCAGACTTAAAAGAGATGCAGTTAACATGCCCAGAATTTTCCTAGAAAAAGGAAGATTTCTGAGTTTCTTCTGGCCTGATGAGGTAAAAACCTACCTTTGGCTCTGCTGTCAAGACACATCAAATGATCATGCTGTCTGCTTTCAAATCTTCCCCTGAAATGAGTTTCCAGCTTGGTTCCTCATCTGTGTTTAGATTATTTCTTTTAAATTTTCTAATTCATCCAGTAAGTTTACATGGAAGGTATGGATGAGACATGTCTGCCTGTTGTTCTCATGCAGCAGGGCTCTGCCCTTCCAACTAGCTGTGATCCATCCAGAGTCTCCAAGAAGGGATAAAATAGCATTTCAGTCACAGGACGGAAAGACTTCCTACTGTGCCGAAACACACGACCACCCGGTCCCCTGGCAGAGGCTGGCAATTTTGCTGGAAGTCTTGATGACGACGTCTTGTCCGCCCAGGTCAGGAAAAGGTGAATGGGTGGAGCGGCCCTGGGAAGCCTGTATAACACATGTTGTTAATAACTCACTCGCTGGATGGTTTCCTTCTTCCAGGCAGTTTGATAATGACTTTTCACAGCACTTAAGCTGAAGAAGGTCAGGATTTCTGACGAAATGAGATCGGTAGTCTGTAGAGAAATGCAATTTCCTTGCAAACTGAACAGTTACTGAAGAGGACTAATTTTAGTATAACTTTGATCAGGGAACGTCTGCTAGATACAGAGGGTGAAATCTCATGTAAGAATGATTTTGTTTTAGTGATGGAATGCAATTCACATTTCCTAATACAGAAAAAAAGAGGAAAGGGGAGAAGAGTAAAAGGAGAGAACGGAAGGGAAAAGATCTGATAAATGTTGGAGACCATGGCCTATTACATATGAAATTATCGTGCTGTGAAATTAAAGTTTATTGTGTTCTGCTTGGGAATTTAGGTTCATGAGACAAACAGCATTGCTCTGTTCAAATACAGCTTTTCAATGGAGCCAATACATTGGTAAGCATCACAAGCTGGACTCTAAAAATCTTTTATTCTACCAAATTCTTAATTTCTTTGAGCATCTACTATCTCTTTGTCAATGTTTGTCTCACTGGTGTTTTAGGATAAAGTACAGCCATCCAAGATGTCTCTCCACTGATATGATGATTCAAAACTACTTCTATGACTTATGTGCTGCCTGTCCCCGTAGATATTTTATTTTTCTCCATGGCTGCATTTCCAGATTTTATCTCATTGCCACTTACCGTAGTATTTGTTGTGTGGGTGTATCGCTAGCGAACAAAGCCTAATTAGATTTACTTTACAAATGCTGTGAGCTTAAACTGCAGTAACCACTCCGAAAGCTATTATGCCTTATCAATGTACAAATACTATGTTCCTACCCACACGCCTCTTGCAGAGCCGTGGGTCTGCAGACGGGCTTTGGCAGTGCTTGAGGCTGTAGTCCCTTTCTCCTGCTCAGCTAGTACAAAGGCCTACGCAGAGAATTAGGTACCCTTGTATGTTTGGGAAGCTGAATCAACGGGTCCAAAAGGAATTTTACCAACATTGAGTTCCTGTGCTCGTGCATAACCATGGTGCATATCAGCAAAGAGGTTCTTTATCAAAAAAATTCCTTCTTTCTCTTTTCCATCCCTTCCCCACCTCCACTGGCTGCAGCTCAAGGGTACAGTAAAGGTCACCTATAGCACAGTAAAGGAGTTGGAGACAGGGCTACAGCATATCGGAGTCTACGTGGTTTGCTCTGGCAGAGCAGCCCATGAGGAGCTGGTACCAGATGACACCAGTCCTGGGGACGGTTCAGAGCTACCGTCCCATCGGCAGCCTTCCATCCTGTCCTTGCTTTTCTGCTCCGACAGTCAGGCACCTCAGAGCTTGGCTGTGCAGACGACTTTGAACAAAGCCCTTTGGAAATTAGCGTGGCCATTTCCATCCAGGAACCACGTGAGCGTTACTCAGGACACACACTGAGGTACATGAGACCTAGCTCTGGGAATACAGATATGGTAATTTTCTTCAGCTAGGGGGGAATTTTGCCTTTTTTCTGTTCCGTTCCTGTTGCAATTTCTGTCATCGCTAGACAAAAGAGACCTTTAATTCTGGTAGATAGCATGAAGGAACTAGGAATCCTTGTTCCTCATTACAGCATTAGACTTAGCAGTCCCCAAGCTGTTATGAAACACTGCAGAGGGGTCACAACAGCAAGTACAACCATCAGCAGCAAGTAAAATAAAGGCTTTCCTTCCTGTTCTAAGACTTTGGAACTTCCTTATCCTCCAGCCCAAAATCCTCTTACAGCTGTTGCATTTATTTAAAGGATTTTTTTTTTTTCTCCTTATTTCTGCCTGGGCCACATTAAGGACCCATCACTTCTCACTCCTACAAATGCTCAATTTGCATGAGAAACAGGCAGAAGGAAAACAAAAGATGCAGCTTAATCAATCCTCAGAGGGGACCTTGAAGCCTCTGGTCAAAGGTCTGCAGACTGCATTAGGTACTCCCTCCCCTGCCTCCGTGTGAGCTCCTGCCACAGCTCTGTGTCTCATTCCTCCAGCCTTATTTCTCTTTTTCTAATTAGACATGGTGCTGCCGTTCAGGATGGAAAGTAATCTCACAGCCTATTTAATATGTACCTGTTGACTGCCACACAACAATTTAATCAGAATTTGATAGGGTTTGGAGGCAATCCGTCTGTTTAGAGGCCGAACAAATAAAAGCGATCTGAGAAACTGCTCTCAAAACCCAGAAGAGGGATTATTTCCAACTAGGTGCAAAGCCTGGGTCAGATCCTATTCATTTTATTTATATGAGCAGTCAAACCGTGAATGGAACAACACGACTGAGCTAGGTAAGCAGGATCCAACCTATTATTTTCAGCTCCCTCAGTACCCCTAGTCCTCATTCATCAAGAGTCCCAAGGACCTTTTGACCACAGCCAGACAACAGAAGCAGCAAGTTTAAGCACGGGATTATCTGAGCAGTTAAAGTTAGTCACATGCTTAAACGCTTGCTGAATTAAAGCTCAGAGCAGCTCTTGGAGTTTGGTCTTCCCTGCCCTCATTTGCGGACATGGAGGAAAGTCTTCGCGAAGATGTGGCTGCTTCTGGCTTTCACACAGGTTAATACGGAACAGTCCGTAATTTTTTCGTCCGCTGGGGAGATTACTGTGTGTGGGAACTTCTCAGGCTGCACAAACAGAACAAAAAGCGGTGACCCCCACTAGCTGGATTTCTTGTCTCTCCTTTAGGGCTGACTGTCTGCATGGGCAGAGATGTAAAAGGGCTACTTGCATAAATCCCAGGAGGACAGATGAGAAAGCGGGTTCCCGGGTATATCGTGGCCAAGTACCACTGCTGTTGGCAGCAAAAGCGACGGCTGCAGCTCCTGGCCAGGGCTGTGGGCCGGAGAGGGAGCCCGGCAGCAGGGGCGGCATTCGGGCACGGTGCCAGAGCAGCATACGGACCTTCACTCGCACGCCCTGTGCTCGGCACCTCGCTTTAGCAGGCAGGTACAGCATTGCTCGACCATTTGGAGAAAAAAGATGGGGAAAACATAATGTCTGAGACAGGCTGAAGCAGATACCCTTTTAAATTTATCCTTAGCACTCTGAGGAAATTAATACTTGAGCCCACTCCACAGACAGCTGGCAGGTTGCAGGCAACCTCCCCGCCATGTACTTCCACAGTGCTCAGCTTTTGTTTCAGGGACCCGTATCTGCTCCAGCTGGAACTGCCCTCAGGGCCTCCCATTGCAAAATAACCTCTGCAGCTCTGGGACTGTCTGTCTGTCTGTCTGTCATGGCCCAGGGCCTGTTGGTTATTGCTTTACCAGGCTCCTCAGGCAGGATGCATAACGGAGCAAGGGGGAGGGCAGCGGGATATAGGGTAAGCATATAGCACAGCCTCTCAAGGGTAGCCGGCGGCTATTACTAGCCCTGAGCTGTTGATCCGGCGGCCGTTTCTTTGTCTCCATAGGTCAAGTACAGACTGCAGAAAAGCTCGCAAAGGCGTGAGCGGTGATGAACAAACTCACCGCTCTCCTTCAGAGGACAAGAAGAAAGCTGTGACCCGGCCGGGGTCAGCCCCCTGCAGCCTCCATCCATCCTGGGCAAACAGGCAGTGGTGCTGGTTTGCCAGGAAATGCTCAGCAAGGGAAGGCAGCAACAGAAACTGTAAATTGTGTTTTCTTCAACGGCCAGTATAAAAATGCCCAAGGCCTGAGGATTCAATTCACAAAATCAAACCAATAACACTGCATACCCCTTAGTTAGCCCGTTGCCTCAGATTTTGTAGCCTTTATATTACATGTTGCAGACACACACTCACACAAATCTGAGAACAGATGTTCATTTTGTGAACAGCTGTTCTGCTTGAAAATGGCACTGCCTTGGCTGCCTGTCCCTGCTCCAAAGCGAAGATCGCTCCCTGTGCTTTACAGCATATGTAGAAAGAGGGTTTCTGCGAGCTTCCCCTCATCCTCTGCAGAAAAAATGCACTGGGTTAGTTCACCCTGCCCAGGAGGATGTTGATTTACAGGACAGGTAATGCAGTGAAAATTAGGCTATTTGAAAATGTTGCAAATTAGGCATTCAGAGTCTCCAGATCCCATTACAAAACTTGGCCCTTGAAATTTATCAATCAGAAATTCTCCATACTACCACTACATAGAATCATAGAATCATAGAATTGCCTAGATTGGGAAAGACCTGTAAGATCATCTAGTCCAATCGTCAACCCAGCACTGACAAGTCCCCCACTAAGCCACGTCCCTAAGCGCTACATCTACATGACTTTTAAAAACATCCAGGGATGGGGCCTCCACTACTGCCCTGGGCAGCCCGTTCCAATGCCTAATGGCCCTTTCAGTAAAGAAATTCTTCCTAACATCCAATCTAAATCTCCCCTGGAGCAGCTTCAGGCTGTTTTCTCTTGTCCTATCGCTTGTTACTTGGGAGAAGAGACTCACCCCCACCTCGCTACAACCTCCTTTCAGGGAGCTGTAGAGAGCGGTAAGGTCTCCCCTCAGCCTCCTTTTCTCCAGGCGACACAGCCCCAGCTCCCTCAGCCGCTCCCCATAAGACTTGTGCTGCAGAACATCTTATTAAAATCTCACTGTGAAGTAAAATGCTGCTGTGCACAGACACCCACCTTTTTTCTTCAAATCCACTCTCAGACTTGACTCCAGTTTTGCACGTTATCACCGCTTGCGTCTACAGTTATGAAAGCTAGCAAGACTTCTCTCTCCCAGCAAATCTGAAGGAACAATACTTGCCATGAAGAGTCCAGTGACTAAATTTAAGTTCAGCACTGAAAAACATCACGTCATTGAGATTCTTACGGTGTTCCTGGTTAATACGCAGCTTCTTTGAATGCACTATGTAAAACAAGGGTAGCCAACTTCGCACAAAACAGTAGCGCTACAAAACGCAGCTGGATCAAAAAATAATGGATCTTTCTTGAGACAGTGAAATTTCAACTGAACAGTAAGCTTTGTGGATAAATTAATTTTTTTAGCAGATATAGGCATCTGAAATAGGAGAACTTTAAAGAATAACAGGCACAATTTGCACATCCGGAAGATGTATAAACTTACACACAGAAATTCAGCCACCACTTTCAGCAAGTCACTCCAAAATACTCTTTCTTCCACATTTTCTTTTTTCCTCCTCTTGGCACTGGTGAATAACCTTTAAGATTCTTACGAGTTTGTCTGCTTCTGATTCTGATGAAAAAATAATCTTTTCAATCTAAGCTGAAATAGAATGAATTAAGCCCAAGCCACATTGATATTAGCATGCAAATGATGCTCACGGAGCCAGTGCGATGCTTATTGTAAATGGTTGTTGCAATACAGCATAATATTTTGCAGGTTCAAAAAAGACTAAATTTTTATTGCAAAATACCATTTTTATTACATAGGTACGTGTTGTACTGTAAAGCTGAGTGCATTCATTAAAAATATCCATGAAGCATTATTTTTTCCATACTTTTTCTAGCCAATATTGCTTCCATGCAAAGGTACATTTTAAAAGGTAGCCTGCAATTGCTCATCACCAGCAATTATTCCTAATAATATCTTTCAGCCACCTAGCTATTCAGCTAGGCATATGTAAGATAGGACACACCTCGCCAAGGAATGAACTATGTTTTAAGGTCTTCTTTTTTTTCTTAATGAAATCTCCTGTCTAGAGACACACTGAACTGATTTTGAACTCCTGAAAGAGGAGGGAGGTAAAGGAAGAGAAAGCAACACGGTGAATGAGCTGGTTAACAGGGCGATCCAGAGCAACAGTTCAGGTCTCACCTCACCTGGTTTGCCGTTCGTTTCTATAATCCCTAGCTCTTCAAGATGGCAATGGCTCTCACCATTCCTTTGTGTTTACAGCAAAAAAACCGTAGTTCTTTCCCAATTTGTTAATACAGATTATCAAACCTCTCTCTCCAGTCTGTGTCTGAAGCGTAGATGCCCTGAAAAGGGCTCACGGCTCGAGTGCTTCTCCTTCGAGTGCGCTTCATTGCACATAAGTTGGCAATTACAGTGTGTGAGCTCATTTTATCTCACAAGCTACGCAGGACGGGGCCGGTCCAGTTCTTGTGTGATGTCTTTGAGAAAACCCCAAGAGCGCTAGAAAGTGTAAGTCATTGTTTGTTATGGGACTGCCTCCTATTTGAATGACTTAATTACTTACAAGCAGGCAGGCTGGATCACGGCGGCTGCACCTAGCCTAGCGCACCCTCACCCCGCTCACCCCGGGGGCAAGGCGCAGGCTCCCACCAAACCCAAGCACAGGGTGTCCCAACCACGGTAACGCTTCCGGAGGACCAGGCAGCCGGAGCTCAGTGTTGTCTGAGGCTGAGCCCATCACCACCACCCTGTAGTCAGAGGTACCGGGCAGGAGAGGTGTAATCCAGCCCCATCCATAGGTCATTCCCTTCCCCACAAGCCACAAAAGCCTTTTCAGCACCCTAATTCAAATGCAAGGGCCACTCCTACAGATTCACAGAGAAAATGAGAAATCAAGTGTAAGCATTACCCTTCTGGGTGCCTGTGTTAGCAATGAGTTTATAAAGTGCCAATAGAGATTTCTCCCCTCTATTTGTGCAAAGTTTGCATTTTCCCTCTCCCAGTAGTCCCTCCTAATCTGATGGGGAAAATCAGTTTATGACCCTAATTCAGGTAATTAGTTTAACCTTGAGCAAATCAGCAAGGCATGCCAAAGTAGCTGTCAGCAGTGCCCACCCAGCTTCTCATCTCTAACTGTGGCCAGCCTCTCAGGCTGAAGGCAAAGGTAGAAATCCCCTCACACATCTTCCCAAAACTGGTTGCTCATTAAGGAGGAAGCAGGCAGGTGATGTTTCACAAATTTAGTTTCTAAATCCAGGACTGCCTGTATCACTATCCCTATTCTCTAATCTCAGTCATGCTTCTTCCTCTTTAGTATGCACCCTCCGAGTAACGTGTTTAGGAGAAGTAATCCTATTCTTTCCTAACTTTCTTTTTGCTAAGCTAAACAAGCCAAGATCCAGTAATCTCGTCTCGTTAGTCACTCTCAGTTCTCATATCACCTTGGTAGCTTTTCTCTGCTCCCGTTTCAGTTTAAACTCTTTTTTTTTTTTCATATTAATCAACTCTAATATTCTCCAGGTGTTCATACGTATGCCTTGTATGGTTGCACTAAAGCTTCCTTTTTTTCTGCTGAACACGCTTGGGTTGATGCATCATAGAAGTCCAGCAATATAGGGTCGGAGAAGGGCCGCCTGGGGCTACCCCAGCCATTCAGCCCTGCTCCTCACAGTCCCTACAGACTGAATCCCAGCAGCACCCCACCAGCGGTTCACAGATCTTCAGCCACCGATCCACATTCCCCCGGTCTTCCCTGCTACCTCTGGCACAGGGACCTTGCTTCTTGTGAGTCCATGCCCATGGCTTTGCACTTTGTGCTTCTAAAATTCACCCTGTTCCTGTTGCTCTAATTCACAAGGTCGTCCAGTCCTCCCTGAAAAATGCTCCCGTCCTCTTCAGCATTAGTGACCCTGTGCCACTTCATATTACTGACAAATGTCTTAAGCTTAGACCAAGGTCTTGAACCAAGGCCAGCAACGAAAGAATTGGATCGCACTGGTTCCCAAACGCGTCCCTGAAGAACACCACCGATAGCCTCGCGCATCCTGGCTCCCCTTGACGTGCTCACCTCCTCCCCACTCTCATTCCTGTGTGAAACCCACTCACCTCATTACAAAAGTGCTTGCAATTACAATTTCAGCAATGCTGAAGGCCCATGAACGTATTCACAGAAAGCACAGGAAACAAGTGTTCAGTAAAATATTCTGCAGGGTTTAAACACAGTTTTTTGCTTTTGATAGAAGTAATAATGAAGGCAAGACCTCCTCTTGTAATCTAGGGCAAGGCTGATGTAGGAAGCTTTATTGGTTTTAGTCTTTTAAATTAGAAGTCAGAAGACTGAAATGAGAACTTACGAAGTATAAATATAATTTTTTTGCTTCTTTTCTGGTGCGCTCTAAAATGACTGAAGCTGAGCTATCTCTACTCAATATAAATAATATTAAGAATAATAAGAATAATGCATTCTCAAATGCATTAATGACAATAGTAAATAACATGCAAATAATGAGAATAAAAATCTAGAGAAAAAGTACTGAATGGAGTAAATATCTTTAAAAAGTTTAGCTTTGGTGAAACGATTGTTCTGCTATTGTGCAGTTACTGAGTATGACTTAAAAGTAAGGTTGTGTACCTTAATAACACCTTGGAAATTGTCGTATAGCAGATATTTATTAAAACTTTTTCCATCCTCCTCTATTTCTCACTCTCTTTGTAAAACTTGGAAATAAATTGGTTTTGCAAACTGTAAGCGTGAGGTTTTTGAAACAGCTAATCTTCAGAGGATATTACAGTGATAAACTACCTTTAAAAAACTTGGGGCAGGAATCTGGTATAGGAATCAATACATTATTCAGTTACGAGGAACTACCCCCAGAAGCTGTTATTAATGGCAGCAACGAGCATTAGTCAATGAGTTCTTCTGATATTGCGTTATTAATACTCAAAACGCAAGTTTTCCGAGATGAATTTGCAGCAAAAAAAGAAAAGAGTAGGATATCTGATTTGTGCCAGCCACGATATGAAAAGAAATACATTTTGCATGCAGCACTATTGTATCTGCGAATATTGCCGCCAAATTGCCACTGAAAACATGAAGTTAGCCTTTTGTTCAGTTTTATATTTATTTATTAAACCACTTATGAAGGTCTACAATCAACCGTCTTTTCTTAAATTATCTAAAAATACCACTCAGTGAAATTCTCAGATCATTTCCTATTAAAACACAAAAAGGGAGTTTTATGGTTAGAAAGCAATAGATTTATAGTTGCATATGAAGTTTGGCCGCTCTGAATACGGGATAGAAATAGGGAGCTGACTTTTGTGGGTATTCCTTCCGTTGTCCCTAAAGCTCTCTCTCCCTATCTTTCAGAAACATTGCTTAGCGCTCTTTCCGGACAGGCGGGGAGGCTCCGAGCGGAGCCTAGCTGAAATACAGGGTCCGAATCAGCAGACCTCAGCCTTCCTCCTGTCAAGCGGTCACAGGTTTCCCCTGCCAGCCTCTTTCTCTTTAAGTATTACTTGCACATTGCGCTGCCTCAGACAGTGCTTTGTCCACCAAAACAAAGTCTACCGCCCCTAATATTTTCTGCCCTCCCCTGCCTTTACAGACCTCTCCTCTGTCACTGGTAAAAGATCATGCCTTCAGTGACTCGATGCAGAGAGGGCTTTGACGTAACACGCTCACAGCCACGGAAACCTTCTGCCCCGGAGCTGAAGCTTTGCCTCCCGCCTTTCAGAGGCAGCTGGCATTTGTTTAAGCAAGTTGAGATTTTAACGTAGCTCACTACTAGGTGTAGGACTCCCCGGTTGCCTTTGCCAGCTCAGCATCACCTCGCCGGGTCCCTGGGTGTGCTTGCAGCCGCACCAAGAGCCGGGCCGATCCTCTCCACTGTGGTTGTGAACCACTGCGGATCCAAAGCCCTCGCTCTACTCAGGGCAGGTTTCACCAGAAATCGAGCGAGCGCTGTGAAAATGAGTGAATGCGAACCTTTTCACACCGTGCAGTAAAAATACACACCCTTCATTGATTTCACAAAGCGGGGAGGACGCGTTTCACGGGTTAACACCGTCGAAGTTAGCAATTCCAGTGGCCAAATTCAGAGGCGTGGGGCTGAGCGCGGGGAAGGCAGCCGCGGGCAGGACCCTGCTGCCTGCACGGCTGGGGACATGGCAGGGCAGCAGGAGCCGCAGGCAGGAGGAGGGAAAAGCCACAGCAGTGAGCCACCCTCCTCCTCCTCCTCCCCCCAGATCTCTGTGCCAAACACCCCGGCGCAGGCAGGAGCGATAGGGTGCTCTGATCCAGTTCCCCGGCGAAACGCCGTTTTCGGGTAGACGGTGCAGCCTCAGCGTAAAGGGTCAGAGCAGCTGCTGAGCCCCCAGGTGAGAAACGGGGACGGATGTGGCTGTGCGCACATTTTTGGGTGCTGCGCTCCCGTGATCAGGAGTGGAGGGAAAGCCTAGAAGACAGCAAGGGACTGCCAGCAGCCTCAGGCATCCACATCTCCGCTCCAGGCTAGGGAGGGCTGGCACGGCCCCTTTTCTTGCTCTGGGCTCCTTTTTATGGAAATCCTAAACTCGATTGCGTTTTTATTTTCATATTCGGGGGTAAATAAAGAGCAATTCAGTGATTTGGACCTATCTTTGGAACGAGTCATTTTTAATCACTTCCTCCTTTACTTGATACAAATACGGCGTCTCCGCGGCTTGCTGGCTTTCTCCGAACTCAAGCTAGCAGCGGTAAAGAGGAGCAGCCATCTCTCGCTTCCCCCGGCTGCTGAAAGGAGCTTTTTGCAAGCGTGTGCTGCGGGGAGCAGAGTCACTTCCTTACCATGTTTGGCCAGAGAAAGAGATTGCACCAAACCCGGAAGCGCTCATCATCGTGCAGCTCGGGAAAGTATTTTAAACATCTCTTCTGCCTCCCTGCTCCCCTTTTTTTTTTCTTTTTGGTAAGGGAAGATACACATACTTCTGTGTTATATTGTTCGAAAACAAAAGGCTGAGCCATCTCAGACTTGTCTTAACAGTTTTATTTGACAAAGTAGGATTCTGCGGTTGAGCTGAAACTGGCTAAAATGCAGTACAAGCTTCAGCAAATGCTCTCAGGGCAGTTACTGAGCAAAGCGGTGGAAGGACCAAAGCCCCTCGTGCGTCCCTGCTTAAGTGAGTTTATACTACAATTGATAAAAAACCAAGTAGGATGTGAAAGAAATTAAGCACTGAGCATGAAAGCAGTAAACATTGAGTGAAGGACTGCTTTAAGAAACTGTAGTTTTAGCAGTCTACATGAAAATGAAATTAAAATGCAGTAATTTTCCATTTTCAAGTAGGCTCTGCTGGGCTGCGTACTGCTAGCTGGTCATCAGTTTTAAATGCTATCAAAGCTGTTACTTACAGCATTTTTTTTTCCTGTCTCATGAAAGGTCAGTGTCTCAAAGAGTTCAAATTAACTGGCGCCTTAGGAGCGGGGTGCCTGTTAGTGGCGTTCCTGGTGTAAGCAGTGCCCATGGATGCGTACAAACACCCCGGGGTCCAAGTCCCAGCACTCACTGCTGAGTGCCCGTGTGGCACGGGAAGCTGGAGCGAGCCCCTCTGCCCCGTCCACCTTCGGGCTTCCCACCGTAAAAGGGCTCCGCGCGGGCCCGGTGAGTGCGATCAGGGCTTAAACCCCAGTGCTCTGGCTTTTGCTGGCAGCATGAACAAGCGGCGTAAGCCAGAGCAGGCCTCAGACTGAGTTGTAGGGATCTAAGTAAGGCGGAAGGGTGCCAAGCAGGGCTGCTAGGGCATGTCCTGCAGGCTGCTCAGGAGGGGCTGCTCCTCTTGTCCCAGCTGGGTGCCCGTGCGCCTCCTGTTCCCCCATGCACACCTCCTGCCCCACAAGAAATGCCTCCAGCAAAGCACGATGCCAGCATGGCTGCGTTCGCAGGAAATCATTGGTTTGGCTCTCAGTGCCCCTTTTCCTAGCAGGAAGACCCGAATGCGAATGACCCGAAAGCGACGTGCAGCTACAGGTGCCCGAGACGCCTGGCCTGAGACGTGCTGGGCCACGCGGTGCCTTCCGTTGCACAACCCTATGACTGCAGCAGGAAATCTGCAGCAAGAGGAAATCCATCCCTTTCCCGAGGACAGCCCCACTGGTGTTGGGGCACTTCGGGTTTTTTTTCCTCCCACAGGACGAAGGCTTGGGAAGGTGTGCCTGCTGCGTTACTCGTTTCAAAATCCTGGACTAAATAAATAGGACTGGGGACACTCTTGTCCTCTGCCACAGGCTGGCGGTGCTCCCTCCCACGTGCGGGAGCAGTGCTGGTGAGAGCAGACCCGGGGAGGAGGATGCCTGAAGAGCCATACCCCCTCGTCTCCGTGCCTTTCACTGCCCTGACGCGCCACAGCACAGGGGGTCAGAAAAATCCCTCTCTCTGGGAAAGCAGTTGATCCGCCTTCTACCGGGGGAACATTTCAAAGGCAATTATGAGGAAGAAAGAGCGATTCTTTATTAACAGTAATAATAGTAACGGCAGCGGCAGCAACAACAACGGATTGCATTCATCATTCTCTGCACTGAAAAGCTTTTAGCGTTATCTGCCTTAGTTTTTACATGAACAGCTTCTGGGAAATAAGAGCTTATTGATTTCCCAGGGATTCATCCCATTCCCTGGGATTCAACCCAGGTGTCGGAGGATCATCGCTCTGTGACCGCAGCTGCTTTGCGGGTCCAGATTGGTGATTCTCCGCCTCTGTGGATGCTCGTGGCCTTCCTCAGAGGCCACATCCAGGCGTGTGGAGCCCCAGAGTCTTGCCCAAGCCGTAGCTAGAGATCGAACATGCACCTCTGGGAAGAAGGTGCGGTGAAAGGATTGTCCTCTGCAAGTCCTTGCAATGAGAAGGAGCAGAGGAAAGGCCTTTCTGCAATGACCGCTGATCCTATGCCAGGACAACGTTTTCCAGCAAAGTCTTTTTCCTCAGAAAATGTTGAATTCTCCAAACATCTTTTCCAAGTACAAGTCTACAGAGAAGGGTTACTCCCACACCCAAGCTCGGGCTTTCCAGCCACTTTGGAGCTGGCTCTTTCCTCCATCCGCCAGCCGGCTGCTTTCCTTCTCTGAAACCTCAAACATTTTCACAGGATGAAAGTAACGATCCCCAGCTCCATCTCCTCGCAAACTTGTGTGGCACCCTCACGCCAGGGAGAAGCGCACTGCCGATGGAAGGGACAGGACAGCCTGACTGCTGCCTGTATTTACCCTCTGCATCCCATCTGAGATCACGTGCGACCTAACCTCTTCCGCCCTGAGGCTCAGTCTGGCCTTCAACCTCATCCAGTGCAGCCCCTGCCTCTTAAATTCACGCCCAGTTTCCCCTCCTTTTCCTGTTTTTGCACACATTTTCTCCTCGCTTCCTGTCACGCTTCAGTGCTCCCCACGCTTAAGAGCAAAACCCTTGATAAACGTCACTGGCGGTTACTACCATGAGCACAAGACAGCTGAGGTTAACCATCAACCTTTGTTTGCATCCTATAGGCACCTGAAAGACGAGCAGCAGTACTTTCAGAGACAAAAGGTTAAAAGCAAAGACTTTGTAGTGCCAGTGGTGGCACCACCCAGTCCCACCGTCACCTAAGAGGTGACTCAAAGCCTGGTCCTGACCACCATACCCATGGAGCTTTTCTGGTAGAGTTAGACAGCAAGGAGATCCAGGGGCACCAGGTACAGCCACGTGTTATTTGTGTTGGCTTGTGCCTTCAGTTTATCATAGCAAATATTACTCAGTTTATTGCCCGGTGTATCCACGGTCGCTCTGTGCGGCGGGTGGTGACTCGGTGGCAGCGCCCAGGGGCAGCGCCGTGACGGCTCCCCCACCTCCACAGGCCGAGCCTACACCCATGGTCTTGGGGACCAAAACGACATGGGGGGACCGTGGGAGGGAAAACCCTGCTGGGTGGAAGCTGCGACATCCACTGCCCACGTACCCCATAGCCTCTGAGTCATCTTGAAAGCAGCGCCAGTGGACCCTGCTATGCTCACACAGCCATTTACCTGGCCAGACGTCACCACCCTTGCGGCATGGCCATGGGCCAAAGCTACCTTCCCACCCCCTTGCAACTAATGAGGTGAAACAGAGGTGCTTCCAGAGAAGCACAGCCTGACTCATGCTGCTAAATACAGCCAACGGGGCGTGTTTCTTCCTCATCTGCTTGTCTCCCGTCCAGCAAAGGAGCTCTTGAACAAGTTGGCCAGAAGCGGTGGCAGGATTTAAGGTGTTGCTCACTCAGGTGCCTGACGGAACTGGCAGCATCCACTCCAGAATCCCTTAAATTACCTGTGACTAATCCCTCTATGAAGCCATGCCACTTTCATCTTTATCTTTTTTATTGTTTTTTACACTGTCTGATACTGTATTGGTTCTTGTGTTTTATTAGACTTCCAGGTCAAGGGTTTTGAACTTGTTTGTCATCGTCTTGTTGCGCAATAAAATTACGTATGCCAGCTTGACAGCACCGAATTTTGGGTTCAAGTGCAAATTTCAATATTCCCTGCATTACATGTAGTTCTCTAAGTGTCTGAATGCTTATTGAGTCAGTAAAGACTTCTTGCGTTTATAACAAACAGATTATATGCATTGTCCTCCAACCACGTCCAAAGTTACCTCCTCAGAGCCTCTGTCTGACCTCATCATTTCATGGCCTTCCTTTATGCAAACCCTTAAACATTAGCCTGGCTGAGCTAGTATTTTTAGTTTACGTTTTATACTGCGTAACTCTGGAAAATGAGGCTGGAAGGACCTTTCAGAGGTTGTGAGGTAGATAAACTCAACTCCAGCCAAATATCCCTTAAATTAAGAACAAATGATAACTGACTCCACAAGCTCACAGCATCCTGGGGCAAGGAGATCTCTGCAGAAGGAATATAGGTCAAGGACACTGGCTGATACGGGTACAGGCTTGGGTTTGCAGCCCTAGGCAGGAGAGGGTGCTATTAGCTCCTAGAGTGTGCGAGGTCTTTGGTGGATCTTCTCTGTTCCAAACATCAGAGTCAGAAGGGTGTCCCTGCCACTGGTAGTGAATCGATGGTTATCACGGGGCTGCACAGATGAAAAATTATATTAATACATCGGGTAAGAATGTTGAAATGCAAGTAACACGTTTGTTCACCTTAATACTTTCCCAGGCTTTTAAATGCTGAAAGTCGAAGAACTGCCCAGTTGTCTTTGATGCTGGTGTACCTGTAGTCACTGCAGGAGGGTACAGTCACACATAACAACATATGAACGCAGCTGACGTTGTTATGTGACTGGGTATTGCCTGCCTGGTGTAAATAATGCCACAGGAGTCACCCCATTGCCAATTTTCATCTCACTCCTTGGAGAAAAGGAATGACCACAAGCCATAGCCAAGCAACGCATTACAAAAAGCACTGCAGCACAGATCTGGTATGATAGTTCTAGTCTAGTAACACACCTGGTGAAAGAGCAGGGAGATAGTTCATGCCATGATATCACATAATATAAATTGTATATGGCTTTTGCTGCCCAGTGGTCATGCTATCCCCTACCATGCAGCTGCTAGTTTCTTGCCTTCATGACGTGTGCTAAATTATCACAGAATCATAGAATAATTTAGTTTGCATAAGAGCTCTGCAGGTTGCCTGCTCCAACACCTCGCTCAAAGCAGGGCCAAGCTTGCAGTTAGAACAGGATGCTCGGGGCCCTTGGAGCTTTGAAGATCTCCAGCGATGGAGGTTCCCCAACCTCTCTTTTTCCGCTGTCCTGATTTGACTATCCTGATTGTCTTAAGCTCTTTTTCTAATATCTAACCAGTTACGACTTGTAGGTGGAAAGACTGGCTCCATCTTCTCTACAACATCCCATTAAGGCTGGGTTTGCTCCAGGCTGAGCAAACCCAGCTGCTCTCGCACTCATTCCTCTTGTATCATGTGCTCCAGTCTCTAGTTGTTCTCCACTGGACTTGCTCCAGTATGTCAATGATCTTATTGTAGTTAGGAGCCCCCCCAAACATTTTCCCAGCTGCAGTTTCCAACCCTCTATTGTTTTCAAACTTGTAAAAAGATCAAGAATGGTTAATCTATTTATCCAAAGGAAATAAAAGAAAAAGTCATATAAGGGCACAATCCCTGGGCTGTCTCTGCATTTAGGATTAGACAGATGGCTCAGATTCCACCTGTGTCTCTGGAGGCAGATGCACCCCAGGTCTAAATAGGGAGCTGCTCAGCTGCGGCCATGTCAAATGCTGACCATATGTCACAACTGCTGGTGTCAAGGGGAAGAGGAGAAAATAGAGCTTTATAATCCTGCCCAAGAATGCTGGAAATCAGCACTAGAGACTCTTGTAGTGTCTCCTATTTGCTGTAGATCTTAAAAGGACGGGGAAATTTTCCGTGGTCATCTGTCAGGTAAGTAAGTTCCAGCAAAGGATAAAAGTCATCACAATATGTAGCGTCTCCTAATGGCTTGTTCTAGAGGAAAATCACCTTCATGAGGGACCACAGAAGCAGAGAAGTGGCACTGGCCACTTGTAAGACAGCAAAGTTCATGAGGAGGTAAGGTTGTAAACAGTAGCCTACACGGAGGTGAGTATAGGAGGATGGGAGAGATGACAGCAGTTATACACCTGCCTAGAATAATGGAAAAACTTAGACTGGTCCCTGTCTTTTAGAGGGAAATGTTTCTCTCTGTTGGCTGTATGGAGACCCTCAGCACTGCTCTCATGCACTGCTCTGCCTAAGAATTAGACCCCTGACCTCAGCTAAATTACGTGCTGGGATCTTGCCCTTAGCCCTTCCAATAGTGTCTCTCAAGATGCATCCCAGGGACCCATTTCTAATAACGCTACACGGCCAACACATATTAATACAATCAATACACAACAATAATGCTCAATCGTCATCACATCAATATTGATGAGCTTCATACCAGCTTACTCCTTGAATGACACACCAAGTAAATGTTTGCAAAGTGTACAACTGTGGGCAGCAACGTCTATGAAATACACCCAAGTGTCTAGACAAAAGTACTGAAAAAAATATGCATTTGGAGTGTCCCACTGACTTCTCATGTGGTTATCTTTGACAGTGAAGCTTTTCGGTGCTTATGGAAATTCAGGGTCTTTTACTGTATGTCAAGTTGAGCACTCAAACACAGTCATGCTCTGTCTTACTAGACAATCAGAAAATTTTAAGTAGAGCTGTGAAAACAACTAAAAATAAAAGTAATGGGTCTAAACACACTGCTACATACAGCTGCCACAAGTAATTGCCAGCGGTTGTACCACAGACACAATCGTTGTATCAGTGATATCCTGGTGGTGATCCAAAAATAATTGTACCATTGCTAGGCATGACTCAAGGAAAAAGAATTACTTCTGTAGCTGGAGAGAACCAAAGGGCACCACATCCATCTGCTTGCCTTATGGCAGGCTCAGCTTGCTATTTATCGTGAGTGGCGTCGTTTTGAATGCTACCTTCTGTAACTCGCACCTCTCATTTTGCCCCTTGGCAGGGAGCTGACAACTCTGAGTCAGCCGAGTCCTGTGGTCCCCACTCGCGCAGCCATACATTACGTGTCAGCAAGTCTCGCTGAGTACGCGGGAGTAGGAGTCGGGGAGAATCCACTTCTCAGAGGGTGCAAATTATGTGCTTAGCAGGCCAGAGAAGGTGCAAAGCACACCCAACTGTGCTGATCTGAAGTCAGCTACACTCCTTCCCGAAGGCTGCCGCCTCTCCTTCCGTGCGGTGCGGAGCCCCGCGTCACGGGAAGGGAGGGGAATGGCAAATCCGGGAAGGAAAAGGCTAAAGGCAAGGGAACAAATAGTTGCTGAAACTGGAATTAGCGTCTTGGTGGGAGATTCAGAATAAATCTGTCATACTTGGCCTCTCTTTCAGCTATTTCAAAGAAGGACGTTAGATCTAACAACGAACCCAGCAGGTAGTACATAGGAACTATATGGGCTGAAGTAGCAGCAACTCTCTCTTCTCTGTCACTTATTATAAGTATACTTACGTACGTACACTCATTATTTATCAAAGACTAGCGTCCCCAGATTCTTCAGCATTACAATAGCCAAAATGACAGAGCGCTTGCTGACTGTTTAGCACCTTCAGAGAACAAAATAAGGAGGGAAGTGGAAGCTCCCATTCAGCTAACCTGGAAAGCCGCAGTAGCAGTGCAGGCACATCGGCTTCATGGGCTTTCCAGCCTCGGCTACTGCTGAAGGGCCCCAGTCCTTCTCCACCCGCTTCCCTCCCGCACCTCTCTCTTGAGCTGGTGCAAGTCTTCACGTACCTGCCCGGAGAGCTGGAGCAGCGAAATACTCTTGCCAGAAAAGAAAACAGTTTTGAGTGGCAGTTTTTCATCTCGGTTGGAGTCACTATATGCCCATACTAGCAGCTCTGCCAGCTCAGTGGAGGAAATGGCACTACTGCGGATGTAATTCAGCAGAGTTTGGGAGTGAGAGGGAGGAGAAGGCAGGACTACTTAAACTTAGCTTGTTGCTAAACATGGAAGTGTGGCCTGTGACGAGTGAAAACTGCTTGCCAGGGTGCTCCCGGGGACCAGAGCTGCGGCTGGTTCTTCCTTTGGCATGGCACCAGTGCCTGCCAGCGTGTGCCCGCCCACGTGCTCCAGTCCCGGTATCGGCGTGCTCCGTACACGCTGCTGCCCCACCGGGGATACGTGCTGCTGGGGGAGACTTTTGAGAGAAGGCAGGGACTTATAAATCCTTTTCAATTTGCGCACCTCTAAACCTTTCCAGCAGAGCCGCAGAACCCCGCATAGCAGATTTCAATGCCTGGTTTTTTAAAGTACCTTTTTAGCCAGGATTCCAGGTGGGAAATTGTGGGTCTGAGATGCCAAGCACAAAAATAAGTTCTCGTTAAGGAGAGCTCTGTCAGCTTGAAGGTACTGGGCTGCATTTCCTCTTTTGCTTCATTAAGTTTGCACACAGACCAATAGTTCCCAGTACACTAACTCGAAGTATTATGAAAGCCTGATGGCTAATGATTCATAAAAATGTGTGGTAAGGCTGTCTGTGCCTTATCAAACAAAGGGCAAAATATCCAACACCACTATACCCAATCAAACAGAATCAATTTCTAACTACTTTGGAGATATCTATCCGCAGGTTCAGCTAATGAGAACAAAACCTATAGGGAAGTTTCAGGTAAAAACTGATCCAAAATGGGACTACAGGAGCTAGTTCTTGTCAGAAGTAACACAGGAATATCATAGAGTAACTGGGAGTTTTGCGAACTGTGAACAAACGGACAAAGAGAAAGGGATCTGAGAATGCCCTGTAATACAGAAACGAACTGAGCCTCTCATGAATAGACAAAAATTGACCTAGGTACACACTGAATAAAGCCTGTATTGAACTACCTACCGGAAGAGGTGTGGTGATGCTTGTTCCCCAAGCCCCCGTAACACCTCGAGATCCCACTGCACCTGGAACAGTGTGGTAGACTCCGTAGGGTCTGCTTTTTCAAATTTGTCCTGAGCCCAATTTTTACATGTCCTGTTCTGTAAGGACGACTTTACAGAACAACTAGAACATCCACTGAAAGCCTGGGTTTCAATGCAAACATATGTCCGATTGAACTAGATGTTTTTGCAGATCTGTTCCTACCTGTGCAAGTTAACTCATATCTGAGAGCCTGCGTAAACGTGATGTAAAAGTCCAGGCACTCAGGGCAGTTTACAGTCTAAACAAGGGAAGTGGCAGTGTAATTAAAATTTTCCTTTTTTTGTTTTTTTTTTCTTTTTTTTAAGAAATACCAGTTGTTGATATTGTTGATACTCTGAGCACACTTTTTAATTATGAGATACGCACTACAGTCCCCTCCCTCAGTCAGGTTGCATGGACGCTCTGGGATCCTTCGCTTGCACGGGAGCGCTGGGGTCTGTCCTTGCAGACCAACACAAAGGAGCAGAGCGTGAAACACTGTAAATCAGGAAACATGTGGGAATGAACTCAAGAAGTGAAAGACAAAGAAGGAGGAAAACCATATTCGTAAATGCAGTAGGGCTAGACAAATGCTAAATAGGGTATATAAGGGCATATATCGCCCTATAAATGCTTCATATAACTATGAAGGTCTATACTTAGAACTTTTAAATTTAATACTCTGTGGGGCTTACATACATGTGCCCCTAAATGCAGCATTCACCCAGCATACAGACCTATATGAAATACTTCTGTTAAAACAATTGCACGGGATCTAGAAAAAACAAGCTAAGACCATAGGTCAGATCTTCTTATATGGGAAATCAGCCGTGCACACATTTGAATGTTCTTTTAAGTTACTGGGAAAAAATCAAGACAGCAAGAAGTTAATAACAGTAACAACCATTGATATTTAGTTCATTTCATGGGGGATTTATGAGATACATATTTTATAATGTTTTTACTAAGACTGCTTTGCCTAAAGTGGACTAAGTTTTTATGCTTTCACCCTGAAGTCAAAAGTTGTAGTCAACCAAATAACACCCATAAATTTCAGTTTTCATAAGAGAAAAGAGTAAGGCATTGCCCTGTCTCAAATTTTATCTTCTAAATTATGGAAAATCTAGTTAATATCAGTACCTGTTGAAATTATATCAAAAAATACAAGTCAAAGGAGCATAGTGCATAACAAAGGTGTATATTTGTATGGTACAAACTCCACTGCTGCTCTAAAATGACTGAATGTTTACCATTAAGGTAAAATAAACGGAAGACCCAGTAGAGGATAGGTGATAAAAGAGAGGTGAAGTTAAAGGCTCGTAAGACATCACAGGAAAAAGGCAGTTATTAATTTCCAGTCCTATTACCTTGCTGCTGAGATATGACTTCCTACCGTGAAACAAAATCACTGGTCACAACTCAGAAAAGTATTAAAAAGATGAGAATAATAAAACCACTGCCTATTTGAAACTTCATTTAATCCTCATATATTCATGCCTGCTTTCTGAAGGTGGTAAAGTATGTATATTCTGTCAGTTAAACTACTGACTGAGTTAAAAGTGTGGGTTTTTTCAAAAATGATCATCGCCTTAAGGGATAATGCAGGTATGACTGAATGTCTGAAAAGCAAAGAATCAACGCAGGAGGACCTAGAGGAAATATGTGTCTCAGTGCTGAGTTTGTACCTTCTGCCCAGCTCCAGAAAACCCTGGGCTGGAAATGACCCATTTCTCTAAGCGATGATAGTGCAGCCTCCGGCTACCTTCTTATTTTGGTGAGTGTGTTGCCAGTTGCTGAGGAATGAGGAAAGGAAGGACTGCTGATCAGCGGGGACCAGCCTCTTCACCTGTGAGAGACGGGGATGGCGATGAGGAGTGAGGACGGCGATTAGTCCCACAGAAGGAACATCCTTTTCCTTCTGCTTGTGAAAAAGGCTATCCGTGTCGGCACTTCTCTTTTCCTAACCAAGCCTAGTAACATCAGGCAGTAAATGATGTGTCAAGACTCAGGGTGGATATAAATTTCCATAGCTCCCTTCATGGATGCATCCACCTCCTGCTAGTCCAGCTGAGTATTTGAAACATAACCCACAAAACAAAGAGTGTAATAACAGGTTCTTGTTATTAAGTGTATCTGCACCATCTATTTTAGGCTGGTTTGGTGATCTAACTTCTGTGCCATTTGAAAGACCAAAATTAGCAGACAAGTTCCCATCTAAAGTCAGTAGAGATATCTGTAGTAGCTAGCTGAACATCTCCTTGCTTGCTGAGATAAAATTGAAGCATGGTTTAACATCAAAAATATTTGTCAACTTGGTCAAATACACAAGTAATTCTTAAAATACTACCAAGAACGGTATATGCAAATTAACAGCCAGTTTTCATCTTCTATGTATATCATTTGCCTTAAGCAGCACTGTGTGCGCTCTAATAAACTGGATACTGCAAAATTACACTCGAGATATTTCTTCATCTATCAAGTGCCATAATGTCTGAATGTTCATAAGGGCTCGAGTATGTTTGTCCCCCTCACTGGAACTACTGTTTTCCATATGAGGAAGGAACGCCTGCCTGTGATATGCCCCTTCTATGTAAGCAATAAACTGTGGACAAATTGTGCTGAATTTGTGCTAACGGCCTTGTTACTGTCAAAAGCAAGAACAGTGGCAGAAGGCAGTGGGTAGACCATTACCAGAGTACAAATCTATACTTTGCATCTATGGAAGAAGCAACCTATAAGGGCCCACTAACATGAAGATATATCACAAAGGATAATTTTTCAGACTTCATTAAACCTCTTGAGAGAATTCAGTGTATATGGCTGAAATTCAGCATGGTGTTATAAATAATTCACATTTGCAAAGGCCAAAGCATAGGCCTCGATCACACAACAAATTTATTTATCTGAGCAGAGAAGAACTGGTTACTTAATCCTGCCAAATCTTTGTCCGTCGGTGTGGCATTTACTCATGGGATTAGTCCCACCAGTTACTGCCACCTTTACTCAGCCTGGAGCATGCCCCTCCCATAAACAGCTCTCCATACGGGAGTGGACAAGGGTGTAAACTGCTAGTGATTCCTTCATAATCAAAAGCTTTTATTAGTTTGTTCTCTCTAGTGGCCCGTTTTCGTTTAACACCAGTAGCATTTTAGAAAGATACCACGCCTGAAGACACGTGTGATTAAGATGCCCATAATACAGTGCTGATGTAAGCTATATTACTTCTGTATAAAAATCAATAAAAGGGAATTTTAAAACAGATGTTAGGTACTGCACAGTACTCCAGTTTCCTATCTGTCTTTTAATGCCACATGCATCTTTGGATACAGCTCTGTGTGAAGGATGATGGGCAAGATGCTCCGTCCCAGGAGAACCAGTGCTCCAGGGAGTCCTCTCCTTGCTGTCCCTGGGCCAGCAGCAAGTAACGAAAAAGACCGGCTACTCTGGATCATGGTTCACTTGCCAGAGCCGGGCATGAGGGGATGGCCCTTTCCCCCTGCCCGCCTTTGTGGGGGTGCGCAGAAGAAAGCTGCCAAAGGCCAAACTCTAGCTGGGGCTTGCTGCTTCCCTGGATGTACCCAGCTGAAGTCACGGGTGCCCTTCCCATCACCTGCGGCTCCGTTTTGTCGCTGGCACTGGGGTGGACCCCCATGAAGACCTGCAGAAATAACAGTGGTCTTAGCCACTGAGCAAGGCCGTGGTCAGGGCAGAAAACTCTCGGCCAAATAGTACAAGCCTTGTTCTCTTGGCATTTAGAAGCACAGTCCAGTTGGAAATTGGATCGTGCGTGCGTGCGTGCGTGTTGTAAACAAAGGGGTCTCACATGCGTCCAGGCCACTTTTGCATCGAGTAGAACCCCGACCAAGAGCAAAGCTGTCTCCTGTCCCCGCTGACTCTAATGAGAAGCGGCAATGATTCACTGGAGATTTCATACGTGTTTGCCTTAGCATATATGCCAGTCCGACTACATACAGTCTGTTAGCTTATGGCACTGCTGACAAGAAGGATGTACAGCAGCTCCATATCCCTGCTCTGCAAGATAAGCATAGGGTAGTGATATAAAATGTGATTGATTTCACTGGCACAGCCTGACCTGCAGCGCACAGGCGACATACTAAAGTAATTTAAAGGAATCAGTAATCTGCTATTAGATTGCAACTATTAATACGTGATACTGCTCTTTCAAAACCCCCAGTGAATGATTTGCAATGGCTTCCTTTCTTTCTCTGTATCTTCAGCCTCCTTCTTTCTTTCTCCTTCCATATATATCCCTCACACATACTTGTCTGAGCACTCCTGGAGGATGACATGTAGGAAAAAAAGATATACCAAGACATAATTACACTGGTGTAGCTAACAGAAAAGGCCTAGAAGTTTCAAATGTCAGTAGATCTGAAGATGTGTGGGCAGGATTTACAACACTAGTATGTTGCCACTGGTAACTGACTGCATTTTTAACCTTCCCGCTGCTGGCTAGCAGTGTGAAAGAGGGTAAGACCAGGGACTTAGCAGTAGAAATAAACAAGCTCACTGAAAAAAAAAAAACAAAACTAGATCTTGTTGTTGTGAAGCTGAGACGAACAAGGGAAGGACTGCATAAAGGTCAGATGAGAGCTCGCTCTTCCTGATGGGCAGCCTCGAGAGCACCTAACCCTTCCAGTTGGCGGACATGCCGCTGCTTCCTCTGCGGGGTCACCTCTGAGGGACCGGCTTTGGCCACTCCAGAGAGAGGGGAAAGGAAAGAGTGAAACTTTTACTGGGAGTATTTTAAAGGCACAGACGTCTCAGGCAGAAGGTATTTGATGGATTCCCACTGTCAAAAAGTTGGCAGCAGCCTCCTGCTGCGAGTGAGCGAGCTGGAAACACCAAGCGATCTGACAGACTATTAGACTCTAGAATGGAGTCGAGTCAGACATACAGTCCGAAGCAGGGAGTAGTTGCTGGCAGGGGTGGTACACCCACAGTTGGGGTATGACGAGCGAGGACTGAGGAGAAGACCAAGCTTCCTGGGCACGTAAGAGTGGTACTATCAGGGTGCCTATCCAGAGGGAGGGGAAAAAAATTCAGGGAAGGAAACAGGACTCAGAGAAAAATAAGAATATGTGAAAGGAGACAGTGAGAAGAGAAAACCTGGAGATACGCAGCTGCACTTCGTATGTCATGCAAAGAGAGAGGATACTCCCATTCCTTCTGAGAAGCGCTTGTTGCAGCAGAGTCGTGCCCAAGAGGCCCGGTACAAGCTGATGTCATAAACTGGGGGGAGTTGCAAGGGGCTAAAACCACATTATTACCCTTAATTAGGCTCTCAGATAAAAAATGGCCCGATGTGCAAGTACGCTAAACATCTAGAAAATGCACTGAAATGAAGGCAACCATACCTGCTCAGCACCTTGGCATTTCACAGGGCCTTTAACTTCAGCAAGGAGGGAAACTTCACAGGAAGCTGTGAGCATCCGACTGCTCCCTTAGCGGTATCCCTAAATATGCACTTAGGAGCCTTTCAGGCTACCAAATTGAAAACTGTGTGAAACCCTTCTCGGTCTCAGAATACTAACTCTGTTCTTTTGATCTCGGAGAGCACAAAATGTAGATAGACAGCTACAGTGTGGCCTTTGCTGAAAACAAACCCTGTGCCTATCAGCTCACAAAATCCAGCTGAAAAGGATATAGAAGAGACGGTGCTCGTGCTGCAATGCATGTGATTAAACGGCTGTGTTCCATTTAAAGGCCTTTCGGAGAATGCCAGACTGTTCCTAGTTTTAACCTTTAAAATACAGCAAGGACTTGAGAGCTACTTTGGCATTTCTCAGTGTAACCCACACCTCCCACACACAGCAGAGATGACTTTAACAAGCAAAGCATCCTGGAAGCAGCCGTAGATGGGTATGTACAGCCCACGTATGGACCCCTGTAAAAGGCTGCATCTATCCCAGAAAGGTTTTTCACCTGTATTCCTCTTGGCATCAGACTAACTCCTTATGTTGAGATGTTGAGAAGTGGTGTTATCTATAATAGCCTCACTCATTTTCAGAGCTTCCCCTTCCCCCCCTCCGCTTAATGCCGGCAAGCCAACTACCAAGACCAAAGCAGGCAGCAGATTTTTGTGTGTTTCCCCAAGCTGTAATTAAAGCTGCTCAAAAAAAAAAAAAAATTTAAAAATTAAAGAAATGTGAAGTTCTTCCTGGGAGCGATGTTCTCTGCATGATCCAAGCAAGCATGAGCTGCTTTTGTAGTCACAAGCTACGGAGACAAGACTGCCTGGGATCCGTCTATCCTGCCCTAACATGTCAGAGCGGTGGGGTATAGCTCAGCTGCTAGGAGTTTTCTTATTCCTAATTCATGCTGAAACAATACCGTGGGACAAAATCATTGATGCCTTCATCAACTCACTTCATTTCTTGTAATGCTTTGTTTGCTCCTGCTAGGGAATAGGAATGTTTGCCTAAAGCTCACTGTGTATTGCTTTCTCATGGAAGTCATTTTAATATGCCCTCCGTGATAACTTCTCATGGGACCTTCTAGCCTTTGACCTAACCCAAGGACAAGATCTTCTGAAGACCTAGGCATCAGGATCCCTATCAAGAAAAGCCTTCATATACAGTGTAGTACCCTTAATCTAGTAATTAGATTCTTTAAGTAATGGATCTACATATGAGCTGGTTGGCCCATTCCTAGGATGCAGAACAGCCCTAAACCCAGCACTGAGCCTGCATTGCTAAGGTTATGGCTGGTCTATATTCCTGCATAGCGCTGGTAGGGCTTTTTACAGTACTTCTCAGTATGGCTGAAACTTCAATACTAGGAGCTTCACTGTCTACCATTTCCCTCAAAAAAAAGGCATGTTGCCAGCGCTTATAATCTGAAATATTTTTTTTCTAGGAGGTTCCTATATATTTTGAAATATGTTTTTCAAAAGAGGTACCAAGAAAAGACCGAAACTAGCAAGCACAAATAACAAGAAAAAGCTTTTTTGCCGGCTTCTTTTAATTCAACTAACCAGTCCCCTCTGCTCTTACAAAGTTCTCTTTCCATTGCTGTCCTTGTTTTAATAAAACTTGTTCTCTGTGTTCCTCCGGATCCCAGGGTGGCAAAGAGATACCAGTGCTGCCCACTGTTCTCACCTCTACGCCGGGCAGCGAAAGCGCGGGATTGGGGATTGCTCAACATCTGCTCAACATCTGGTCATCTCCAAAGGGCAGGCAGAGCAGGGCGAAGGGTGCTGGAGCTGGTATGACAGGCACACAGGAGCCCGCAGCACCCAAAACCAGTCGCGCGCAGCCAGCACCAGCCCTGAGGTGGGCTGGAGCTGGCCTGGTTTTGAACAGCAGCTTGCAGACCATCGGGCAATGAAACAGAGTGACAGGAAAGCTGAACAGAAATGTCAAAATATAAAAGGCTCAGCTGCCCTGGGGAGCGTCCTGGGGCTGCGGCCGGGAGCCCACCCTGTGATGCTGCCAGCGGTGCGCACCGCTGGGTGACCCTGTGGGTGACCTGCCCCTCGCGGTCCATCTTCACCAGAACCAAAAATGGTGTGAATAAACCCGCAGGGAGCCTGGAAGGCGCTCAGGGTACTGAGGATGGTTTCCTCTTTGGGAATGTAGATGCTCAGGGCCACGTCCGCTTTTCTCTTTGGGGATGTCACTCTGAAATGGCTTCCCTTTCCTCGCCACTGGTTGCTCTCATCATGCGTTAAGAAAAAGGTGCAATGCAAAGAACAGACTTTTCTCAGGCAGTTCTCTCTCTCGGTCCTCCTCTCCGGGTTTTCTTCAGTGGAGAACCAGCTGCCTGTGCCAACCCTAGAAACTAAAGCTAAATTTTAGTAATAAACCAAGTGGTGAGGGTACGCCGAATCACTGGGGCGTTGCATGCATGCAACGGCACAGCTGCAGAGAGGAAGTCTAGCAGAAGCCATCATCTGGCAAGAAGGGAAAGCAGGCGGTCACGTAGCAGTCTGTTGCAGCCTTGGGTCTACTTCATGTACAACTCAGCCCTGCGGGCGGTCCCCATTCAGACTTCTGACTTTACTAAATCTGTGCCGATGAGTCAGCTCTGTTCCTGCAGGAACAGTTTCTTCACTAGACACATCTTCATGTGCCTAGTTTCATGACAGGCACCAAGGTGCTACCATAATACTGGGGAAAAGTAATAGTGATAAAGTCCAAACAGGTATTCCTTTGGCCAGCTTTACTGGACATCAGGGTGTAAACCAGTATCTCCTTCTTATCGTCTCAGTTTGCTATGGCCACATCGTTTGTAAGTGATGAAATCACACACATGACAACCTGGAAATGAGTTAGAGGTTTCCTTCTATTTTTCTGCTTGGTCGACACCTTGGTTTTGATAATTATAACTGTATAGTCTCAGAGGGGACCATAAAAGCCTCTAAAGCTGACCTAAAATTAGTTTTTATCTGTAGCGTCCAATAGCAAATTAGGACCCTTGGGAGCAGTAAGCAAGTGTTACGAGCCCTTTGCCAAAAAGCTGAAATTTCCGTCCCACAGGAAATATCATAGCAGGTCAGATCTTGTCACATGTATAATTCTGACTGCTGTTCCCACTGCAGAGTGGGTCAGTGTCCTCTTTGAGAGGCAGTGCTCACTTTGGGAGGGGGGAGGATGAAGAATATCCCGCTGTTGGCTCAATTTTCTTACACAGGCCAGATGATATAGAGCAGGTGAGGTGAACCGAGACGCATAAAAAAATTAATCCAGCAAGCAATTTTTCAGATTGTTATGTAGCTTCAGAATTCTCTACGTCATCTCACATCAAAATCTAGCTGTGCAGAAGGCCTTAAATTCCAAAGCTGCAAGTGATGGTTTGAAGAAATATTTCTCCATTTCAAAACTTTTTAAAATGATACCTGAGTGTTTTAAACCATGTCATATATAGTTACATGTCAGATGGAAAGGAAGCACCATTACAGGAAATAACACATAAACTAATACCTATGAAAATTTGTAAAATACATTAGGTGAGATGTGAACCATCTGAGAGCCTGAATTTCATCCTTTTGGTCTAGAGGGAAGTAGATGTCAGCTAGTTCATCTGTCTTACTTTAGACACCTGAATGTTGCTGCTGTAGCTTCAAACTGCTAGAGGAGACTAGGGATGACTGAATTATTCATGGCAAATATTATAGAACATGCAAATGCATTCCTTTTCTTGTTTGGGGGTTTTTTTTCTTCATTTGCAAACACATCTCTAGTCAGTTTGAAAGTGTACTCAATACTCATCGATATTACGCAAACAAAGGGCACTGCAAGTGTCTGTTCATGGAATATGCTATGTCCGCGAAGTCACATGAGATGATGGTTTCCAGGCCCCAATTTCAAGCCCTGGGCCACCTCCCAGAGATAAAATGATTAGAATGACAATACTGGGAAAAGTTTCTTCGTCACCGAGAAGACTTTGGTCAATGGAACAATGACTTTTTTTTTTTGCAAGACAATGTTTTGATTGAACATGTTGTGAATATTTGGGGACTACTCAAATGCAGGAAATATATTTGAGTAAATCCACCAATTCATTTGCAAAATACTGGTGAATGAAAAATCTATGTCAGGTAAACAATAAATCCGGAGCTGTCAGAAAACCTGAGGCCATAGGAATTCTGAATTTTAAAAGAAAAAAAAAAAGATTTACTCTTTACAGCCTTGCTCTGCCATTCTTTGCGTATCATGGCCTGAAACTAATGCCATAGATTTGACCGTGCCTTGCCATCAGCATCCTCTCGTTGTGAGGGCGCAGTGGCTGGAGAATCTCTCAGTTGCCAATTCTCATTATATTACATGAATTTCATCGTGCCTGACAGTTTAAGCCCAAGCTCCAGGAGACTGAAAAATCTCCCGAGAACCTCAGCTTTTGATTACAAGGAAAAAAGGAATGTTGTAGTCCTCATGATTGCAGAAAAAATGAGAAAAAATTGTATCTCTGCTGTGCTCCCAATATGCTGAAGGCTAATTAACCCACAGGCAAAATTAAACGTCTCTCAGAACCCGCTATGTTTGAAATTTTTGGGTTGTTTTTTTTTTTTTTTTCCCCCTAAGCAGGAAGGAGAAAAAGTCAGAGAGGGGTCTGACATTTTTAAAACCTGGTAAAAGCAATATTGGAATTCAGGTCATTAACTTCAGCTGAAAACAGAGAGGAAAATGGGCTCCTTCTTGTCATATGTCACAGAATTTTGAAATAGGTGTATAGTAAAGAGCAGAGCCTTTTAAAAAAAATCATCGTATCACAGGGACAATAGCAAATTAATCTGTCAGACAGTGTACAAATAATGGATGAACGTTGTCTGGGATTGCCTTTCTCCAAATTAACAAAACAGCCCATTTTATTTACAATCCGGTTGCCTTGCCTGTTGGATGGAAGAACGCACAAAGCTGGCGCATCAGATGATCTCACGGGAAGGCAGCCCTGCCCAGACTGCCATCGGTTGCTTTGCGTAGTCATCCTACTGTATACCGACCACCCCGCACGAGCTGCATTGTTGTTTTTTTTTCTTCTTCTCCTCACACCCCTTTTAGTATCAGCCCTGTGGAATTATTGCACTGAACGCTGTGTTATGTGCTCATTGTATTTTATATGACGCTTGGATCAGCGCGCGGTTCCTTATTAATAAACCTGTGGTGTGCAGCAGCTGTATGTGGCAGCCATATATGATTACAATACACAATAGGAACTGCTCATTTCTACACTGTTTCTAGGGAAGTAAAGGGTTACTAGGGGAAGTGGTGCTTTATCACACATTCAGCATTGCACAAAAATAGCCTAGAAGACCACAATGCTTGCGTTAAAGTCTCCATATTTCTGTAATTAATTTTAATACCACAATGATCTATTTTGGATCTCATTAGCATATGCTTTCTCTCCAATACACGCATAATTTAATGATATCTGGAGAGGCGCACGAAAGAGAGAAAAATCTTTCCTTAAATATTGAGAAAGGAAGAATTTGGTTCAGTTCTCGAGGGCAGTGCTACTCACCGCGTAGCCGCGGTGGAGCTGCCTCTCTGCTGGGGGCGGGGAGGCGGCACACCAGACACTGTAAAGCCTTCCTCTCAGAGGGCTGGGATAATGCGACGGCACAGCGTGGGAGAGCAAAAAACGTATGTGCCTTTCTGTTTCTGATGACCCTTTTTCATAACTAGGTTTTGGGCTGTATTTTTTTTTTTTTTCATTTTTTTTTTTTCCTAGTCAGTTTGTTGCTGGTGAAAGTTTCTGGACTGACAGCCAAAGAGACTGGTCTCCGTCATTAGCCACAGCTGACAGCCAGTGCAGATACAGCCCCGAGAATTAACAATCAATCCACCCGAGCCTTCAGTTTTCACGCCGTCGATTTTGCATCGCTGTAAAGTAGGTGTCAGATGTGACCACCTCAATATTGCCTATGCAAAGCACGGCGACTATCTGCCACAATTTTCTCTGAACATACGCAAAGAGCCGAACAAGCAGCAAAGCAGGAGACGATAGGCTCCAGCGATCCCTGAATTTGACCTGGAAGGTCTAATTTCCAGTTGATTTTGTATTTTATTCGGTCCCTGACGCCAGAAACAGAGCTCCTAACAGTAGCAGTGGCAGCTTATTGCCGTATCTCCTGAAAAGAGACCGGAGCCTCGCCACCTCTCGCCCTGTGCCTGAGGCCACCAGGCACGTCGCAGGCGGCGGTACCCTTTGGCCCGCACCGTCTTCCGATCGCTTTGGACTCGCAATTCTGAAGTCAGAGGCCTCGTGTCCTGCTACGGTTTTTGAACTACGCTGGCTTACAGCACACTCTTTCATTGACTTACACCCAGCTGTGTGTACCTCATGCTTTGCCGCGCTCAGAAACACGTTGCTTTGGTTTTCTTCCCACAGATGAATCCACAGCAAGCGAGCGCTCGCTTCTACTCCTTTGCGCACGTACAGTTCAGACTGCACACTTCTGAATTTAGTCATGTTACATCCTGTGTTACCTGATTAAGATCAGTAGCTGGGAGCTGATTGTTTAATTGACTTTTCAGAAACTCAGCTAAAAGTTTCCTATGCCTTTCCCATTAGATACGGGGAATAAAATGAAAGCTTGAAACATTTACAAGCACAAGAAATGGTTCACTTCATTCCTGAGCATATCAGCTTAAATTACTGTGGAGGTCCTTATGCCGCCAGGACTCCTCAAATCTTCCCACGGACTGCATCAAAACATCACAGACCTGAACCCCACATTCTCATCAAAGACTCGATTCTGCACGTTTCGCACTGCTGGGGGGCTGGGGACTGTGCCCGCCAGCACCGGGCACCCGGGCTCCCTCCTCCTCCGGCAGCACGGGCATCCACCAGACCTCCACAGAGCGGAGCCCCGCTGCCCTCACTGGCGTAAACGCAAGGACAGGGTTTGTTGCTGCCGTCAGATGCTGCCAGGGCGAGGCAGCAGGATGAAACCCCAAATCTACGTTGACCCCACCAAGGCAGCAGCCTCAGCAAAACCCAGGCTTCCCCAGAGGGACTGATTTTGCTTTACAGGAACCGGCTGACATGGATACGGGCTCAAGCCCTGAAGAGAAAACTAAGGCACTGCAGAACCATGCTCACCACCCTCCTACAGGCTGACAGCTTTTTTTTTTTCCCCAGCACATTAATTACTCACTTCAAAGTGAAGTGAGTAATGGATGAAATCCGTGACTACTGAAGTCAACTCCTACTGATCTCCCTGGATCACAGGTTTTACCACCTCTCATTTGAGGAAAAATAACCAGAAAGCAACCCAGGCCTGAATGAAGTACCATAAACCAGCAATCCGGAGTGTCGCTATTTGCATCTAGGATTTATTATCATCTTCATTTTATAAGTTATCATGATGTTTTTGCCCCCAAAGAGCCAGTTTTGCATTAGTAAAGAAACTGTAGCTTTTTATTTGATACCAGTTCTTACGATCAAGTAGCCGTTACCAGATTATAAACGTGTTCAAAACATGAGTAACATTTCAATAAAACGTTTTTTATTTGCATGGGACACCAACCACTAAAATAGCTTCAGGATACTAAAAAGCTTATGTTCAACCTTGGACTTGAAATTCAAGTTACATCTTCCTTTAAATACTGTATCAGCAGAACAAGCCGTAATTATTAATTAAGCCAACTGCGGATTCATACAACCAAGGCTGAATCTCTGCAGCAGCACAGAACGGTTCTTACTAAAAGAGCTGTGCTATGGGCAGGGCAAAGCAACAAACGTAGCTGAATTTTTTGCCTTTATCAATCTCCACATGAAAGAAGAAATATTTAAAGTGATATACTCACATGGTAACAAATTATAAGACAGGCAATTTTTTACAGAAATTTGTCTAAAAGCTAGCTTCGAGGATCGCGAATTTATCTATTGGTGAGAGCACGTATTGAAAAAAAATTAGAATGGTGATTGCGGTTTGAGTCATCTCCAAAGGTTTTATAGTATCCCGTGTCTCAGTACCGGCTTTTATGCTTCATATCCTTTGATACAGTTCTCCAAATAGAGGACATAAATACCATCCAGGTTTTAAAACATTTTATTTGCATATTAAAAAAATTGTGCATTCCAATAATTAAAATCATTTGAACAAAAAAAAAAAAATGGCACTCGATTAACTGCATTTTACAGCTCGCAGGACCTTGGTACAGCTTTGCATTTATTCGTGTGTTACTCTAGTTTACTGTAGTCCCACCCAAGTTCTTCTTTCATCAACATGCAAGCTCTTTCATGCCACCAGGACCAAAGCCAGACAGGCAGAGGGAAAGGCAGCGCCTTCATTCAGTGTCAGTAGTTCTCTCTATTCTTTTGATGTAAAAGGGGCAGTACAGTCATTTTAAACTTTATCCAACCTCTTTGCATCTTACAAAGTTAAACAGCTAAAAGAAGTAAAATAAGAAGGCAATGCTTGTGGAATGTACAGTGCATAATTTGGAAGGGCAGATTTCATTACGATTCACCCGCTTGCTTCTCCTGTTCAATTGCTGAAAAGGGGAAAAAAACAGAAAAGGGGAGGAAAAAAAAAAAAATAAAGATCGAGAACCTGAAAGGCATTCACATGGCAATTCCTACGGTTTGTAAAAAAATGGATGCCTCAAAATATTTATGTATCAAACCAGAAATGTAAGTAACTGTAAATTAAGCGCTACTACGGGGCGGCTTCAGGTTTTCGCTGTCGGGCACAGCCCCAGCCCCGGAGCCTCCCTCCGCCCCGCACCCCCGGCACCCCCGGCTCCCCGCCTGCCGCCCCTCTTTGTCTCCTCCCGCCTCCCTCCCTCCCTCCCTCCCTCCCTGCCTGCCTGCCCTCCCTCCCTGCCTGCCCTTCCCCGCCGCCTGCCCGCACTCACTTTCTTTTGAAGGCAGCGGGTTTTTCTCTTGCGTCTCTGTCTTCTTCAATTTGGACTTGTCAAATTTCTCGATCTCGGCCATGTCTGGTTTGTCGGACATGTTGGCAGGTGACTCTGGGCACACAAGGGAAGAGCCCGTTAACCCCGGAGAGGGCTCCCGGTCCCCCCACCCCACCCCACCCCCCCGTTCCCTCCGCCGAAGCGGGGCCGCGCCCGCCGCACCCAACGCGGGGAGCCGAAAACTCAACGCACGCCGAAAAGAAGGCGCTTCATCCCCGGATTATTTAAAAATAATCATCGTTTTTCAAAGGGTTAAGCCAACCCAGCATCAAAAGGCACCGCAGCTCGCCGCCAGCCGCCGCCGGGGGGGCAACCCCCCCGTATTTGCGCGCCGCCGAGCACAATAGCGGGGAAGCGCCCGGCGCTGACCGCCCTTTTTAACTCGTTCAGGGGAAAATTCATTAAAAAAATAAAGCCCTGGGGCGGCAACAAAGCCGGCCTGCGGCTCGCTCGCCACCGCCCTGCAGCGGCGCGGCCCCCAGACAATAGCCCCCCCCCCCGACCATACACCCCCC
>JAVKLA010000057.1:17979457-18017964 GCA_034782735.1 Sagittarius serpentarius | reverse complement strand
CGCCCCCGGAGCTTCGCCATCGCTTCCAGGGGGAAAACCCACTCCCATCTCCGTCATCCCAAGGGTCTTGACCCCGCCGTGCCGCCAGCCAAGGGGCTGCCGTGGATGCCACCGCCGGCCCCCCCCCCCCCCCCCCCGCGCCCCCCCGGGGGGGGGGGGGGGGTCCGGGCCCGCTGCCTCCCAGCGCTGCAGGGCTGCAGATGGGCATGCGAACAGCAAGGCCCAAGCAGCAGTCGGCCCTAAAAGCAGCATAATGTTAGCCAGGCGGGCAGTTGGCGTTGGGTAGGGGGCAGAGAGGGGGGTATGGCAGGGGTGGCTCTTGTTGCTGCATTTTTGGGCGATGAAATGAATTATTCGCGTGAAAGAACTGAAAGATGAAAGCGGGGCGTGGGGGGGGTATTCTGTGCGTGTGCGTGGCTGAACGACAAGGAGTCGGGGAAATCTCTGCGCCTTTGTCTGGCAGCAGCTCTGCGAGGGAGCGGAGGCGCGCTCGCTTTCCAGGTGCGAGGTGGGACATGGGGCCGGGGCGTGGGAATTAATATCCGCTGCCTCGGGGACATCTGCATGGAGACCACGAAGCATATTGCTCCTCGCTCCCCGACCGGCAGCAGGGTATCCGATGCCAAGGCGATTGCTGGTGAATTAAAAGCCCTGAGTCGCGGACAGTATTAGTGTATGCAAGGAGAACTGTAAACACATTTCAGTAAGTTCCCTGGGGATGCTGCCTCCTCTGTTTCATGGCTGTCCTCTCCCCCTTAGCTGGCCGTTTTTCATCGCGTTTTCAGAGCTCTAATGTCAAGGGAGTAAAGCCTGGTCCCCACGGGAGCCCCAACAATACTTGCTATAGTGAACCAGGATTTCCAGTCAGCCCAGAGCCTTCCTAAAGCTGAGCTCCTTCACGTTTGAGGGTATGATGTATGAAGAATAGTTTCCTCCTGTAGCCCATAAGCACCTCCAAAATGGAGATGAACGGAGATGGTGTGAGCTAAGAGTACTCCTGTGGGCCAGGGACTGTGTGAGACTGAAGGCCAAAGGAATCGCTTAGGAAAGAAATGGCAAGGAATATATCATATAATTTGGGAATATTTACAGATCTTCATAATAACGGCATTAAAAGCGTTCCTGAGGGATCTTCTGTGTTGGATGCCAGCTAACCCTGCTAGCTTTTGAGCAAGTTCTGTAGAAGGAGTTTATGGCCTTTTACTGCTTTGACGCTTTTGAGCATCGAACCTTGTGACTAGGAATTGTGAAATTTCTCTGATGATCGGTTCATCAGCGTCCCCAATGATGCTACAGCCTCAGACTTTTCAGTTTTGCCGAAGATTTTTTTTTTGCCTCTTAAGTGAGGGTAAGTTTAATATATTCTTTAGAATTGTCCTTCCCTGTGGCTGCTGCAGGCGCACACCTGTGTGTCTGAGCAAATCAGTATTCCCCTGACCTCAGCGCGGGAAATGCACTCCTGAAATTGAAGAACAGTGAACGTTTGCGGGACTGGGGTCTGATTTTTCAGAACCTGCTTGTCCAGTAGCAGTACTGCCTTCTTTCGCTTCTGCTCATTTTGGGACAGAGCCACAGATCCCTTAAATCAGCGTAACCCGCAGCCTTAGATGGAGCCTTGCCGCTGTCTGCAAACCAGGCTCCTCTGCCGAGTTTAGATTCAATTATAGTTCTGAGAGACGGAGACAAATAAAAGATTTACACTTTCGCTGCTTCTCTGCCTTCCTGTATCTCCTTTCTGGTGGATTAATACTGAGACAGTCACAGTATCTTAGAAATGTCGTGTGTACTTTACTACATACATGAACACAGTCTTGTTCCGCTGAAGCAAAATGAGGGTGTTGCATTTTGGTGGCAGGACATAGGTTAATTTCTGTAAAAGTAAATCCTTTTCATAGCGTTTTGTATTAGCGGTATAGCTACAGAAATTGCGTATCTCCATGTCCTTTTATCTTTGCTTCTGTTTGTTGCTATTTGGAGAATGCGAGGAAGGTACGTGTTCATACAAGACTGCCCCATGTCAAATAACTTCTGGGAATAACAAACTCCAAAGCGCACTTGGATGGGCCAGAGCTGACAACTTCAGTAAATGTCCTAGGCCACAGTAGGTAAAGGATAGCTGGCTTAGGAATTCTTATTTTGGATATTGATGAGCTGCTTCATTTTTTTTTTTTTTTTTTAATTGCTTTACTGGGTTTCGTGCCAGCCCTTTCTTTTTAGAAAAATTTCAGTCAACAAATATTCGGTGGTGTAGCACCTGGCTAGACATGCACCCTCTCAGTCATTTGCCTGTTAAAGGAGAGCACTTTTCAGCACATTGCTGATCCCATTTGCAAGAAGGAAATCGGACCCTCACTAACATAGTTTTCAGCAAACACCTTTGAGGGTTTGAACTAGAGCGAGGCTGCAAGTTCTTTCTTGCCTTCTAGGAAATTCACGTAGTAGGAAAGGTAGTAAGTGGTAAACCATGGTTCTTGCGTCTCATTTGCACGTCCATGTTTGTAGCCTCGTAAAAAACATGAACACTCCTTTTGCAGGTAAGTGTGTACTGCTCCCTTTTGCGAACGGGTGATGGTAAAAGACTTGCTCAAGGCCATGCAACAGGGGCTTAATCAGATATTAACAGATGTCAGTGAAAGTGCCTGTATCTCAAATTGACTTCAGTGGGCTTTTCCTTGAACTCCCTTTGAAGAATGTTTTGAAACATGATCAGGAGCACAGATCTTCTAACCTTATGCTAATTCTGCCATAGAGTCTACGCATCTATTAAAAAAAAAGAAAAAGAAAAAAGAAAAGTAATTAGGGGAACATTAAATGTCTATGTGATAAAGCACCCAAGATTAATTCCCATTTCAGCTTATTATTCACAATGGGATCCCAGGCACATCAGATGACTAGTAAGATAAAAATAAACTCCGTATGTAAATTTCTCAATCATATGGAAAATAAATTAAAGGAAGAGAAGCCAAGAGATTGTTTTCCAGGTCTCAGTTTCGCATGTGAAATCTTCTTTTCACATGCTTGACTCTCTGAGAGAGAACGCTCACGCTCACTCCATATACCGCTGGCAGTGAGCCCCAGAGTGTAAGTGAAGAAGAGACAATCCCGTTGGGTAGTTCCTCGCTGCACTGCCTCCCCGCCAGCAGCAGAAGGGTGTTGACGGTGACGGGAGGGTTTGGGTGTTCAGTTGTTCAAATGTCAGAGCACAGTATTTGTGCTGTGTCACATTCCACCGAATGCTAGCGACAATTAAAAAAGAAGGGTAATTGATTCACCGAGCAATGTGTTTAAAAGGAGAGCCTTCCCCCCCACCCCCCCCACCCCCCCCAGCTTAATTTCAGGAGGGGGATTGCAAAATGCCTGTCCTGGCTGGACAAATGCTGGCACTGATTGGCATTACAAGTAGCGGCATTTCCTTTTTTACTGTGCCTGACAAAGGGAACTTTGCAGCAGGTCATGGCTTTAGGAAGGTAGTGCTTGTGCGAGAGGAGAAGCCAGGTTGGGAAGCTCAGATTGCTGCACGGGAGGCTAAATACCCTCCAGTAACAGATGCTCCTCTCCCACACCAATCTGCCTGACTCTGCTTTCCTTGCCTTCCCTACACCTGTAAGCAATAAAAGACGAGCAGGCCTTCAGCTGTGGTTTCCAGCTTTTGAGGGATGCTAAGAATTTATTGCCATCGTGTTCCGAAATTTTTGATAAATGGAGAAGAAGCAAGAGGAGTGTGTTTCCAACTTTCAGAGAGATTTCTCTAAGTTTGCAGGGAACCACCGAGCTTTTGGTTACTTGTCTTCGGTGTTTCACACAGGGGATATTTTGCAAAGGTCTGTGAACTGGAAGTGTCCAAACGACCCATTTTGGCTGGAGTTCCTTGCTGCCAGATGCATGTTCAAACTCTGTGTTTAAAAGCTATCTCTAGAAACAGCGGTTGATTTGCAAAGTACCTGAGAGAACAGAAAACAATACCCTGCCTGAAGAAGGCATCTCTCTGCCAAATTTTCGCAAGTGCTTGTCATCACTTTCCAAATTCTGCAGCGACTTTTCGTCCCTCTCGTTTATATGAGTAAAAACAATAATTTTGAAAGTGTGTGACAACATTGGCATAATGCATCACAAAAGCATGGTGAATCATTTCTCCTAGTGCAACTCAGCAACCTCTCGATCCTCCGACGTTAGGCTTCTCCTAAGTAGAACTACTAATTATACGGCATGCGCATGGGTGTCAACAGAGATTACAAACAGAAATCTCAGGCAAGTGGAAAGACCGGATTTTTATGTCACCATTAAATATGAGTTTCTTTCAATGCAAAGATAAATCTAGATATACATTCAAAATACTGTGGGCTCTATTCAACATACAAAGAAGTCCATATGTACCAAAGACAAGGCGGCTATTCTTATCGGAATTCCATTGAAAAAGGGATGACCAAAGTAAACCCGCAGCGTGAAACAATGACTAATAGCGTCAAACTGCCTAGGCTATTGTACGGGCTTTGGCAGTCCCTTTGGGGATTGCCAATCCGCTTGCTCATAAAAAAGAGCACAGAGATAGGGAAACACCCATCAGTGAACACCCCCAGGATGCCCATGCTGCGGACTGTACTCATGGATGAGTTGCAGCGCAACAAAATGTACCTGGCATCATTAATTAGGTGAATTATGTCGTTCCAACAGTGGGGTTCCCTCCTTCCAAAGCTGACATTCTCATGGCATCATCTGACGTGGTACAGAAGAGTAGCATAAGTCACTATGCATGAGCATACAGCAGTATTAGTTTATTTAGCTTAGAAAACAGCACTACCCTTGAGACCACACCTGTGCTATGTGCTTTGTACGTGGCTATCTCTGAGCTGGCTTTAAACTAGTGGCAACTTGGAACTCACCCCATGTTTATTGCTTTGTGTTTATTTTCTTGGGTGGATTTCACCACTTGTGCTGAATGCTGCTGGCCATATCTGAGGCATTTGCTTTAAAACCATCTTAAGCATATTCAGCTATCAAGCTCCTTTGTGTTTTCGGCTCCTCAAACCCATTCAAGTGCAACAATCATTTGTCTCTTGTAAGAGTGTAGGCAGGCAAGATTTTTCAAAGTTTACGTGTGGGTTTATCTATCTAATCTATCTATTTTTCTCACTACTCCCTTTTATTTTAATTTATTTGGGGGGGGGGGCGGGGAAAGAAAGAAGAAACTAAGCTTGCCACCCAACCAGGTGTAGAAATGGCTAGGAGGTCTGCTCAGAACCTGACTCACCTCCTTGACATTGGAGCTTTCACCAGGGTAGGGAGTGAAGCATGGAGCTGTTGGGGTAAAGCGCATCCAGTCATTTAAACTTCACTGATGTGACACTTTCTTCACAGTGCCAGTTTGTAAAAAGCAAGGGAGAAGAGGTGCTGCTTGTGACTGCCACAGCCATGGGTTTTAGTTGCCTGGGGGGTACCCCACAGGTGGCAGGGACTAGGAGCGTGTGTGTTGGGGGGCTTACCTTCTTGAGGATGAAAGGCACAGCTCTCGCAGCGTGAAGGCTTCGTCACCCCACCAACGCGTGTGGCAGAAAAGGTTGTCCTGGCACCCGCACAGCTCCTGAAACTTCCAAGTCTTTCGCCCTCACGTTTCTCCTTCAAGGAGGAGGGGAGTTACAACGTCTGAGCGCAAGGGGAGGTGGGGACTGGGAGGGACATCTGTTGAAGCGAAGTCACGCGCGCGGGACGTGTGGGTTGAAAAGGACCCTGTGCTTGGTAGCCATTTAGGATTTTCCCAGGCTTGTCTGTGTCTCACTTTTTCAGACAATCTCACCTTGCCTAGTATTACTGTTGGGGCAATTAAGGCAGGCGGGCAGGGGCCTCGGGAAGGCACCGCTTTGCCCCTAAGAGCATTCAGGTTATTCTGCACAGAAGAGTGTGGACCAGTGCTAGAGGTTAAAAATTGATAAAGCTTGTGGTTTTTGTGTTTAAAGGATCAGGCTTAGAGAAATGGACTCAAGGACGTGGTCACTGGCAGTAAAAAGTAGTGGCAAGGACAGACGGAGCAGAGTTCATTTTCCCTTGCAGGAACAGGATCCCTCAGAGTTACTCCGAGTTTCTGGTGGCAGCAGGGGCTGTGGCATCTGCTGGCTCAAGTGTCACCCCTGTTGCTCGTTATCACTAGGTGCATGTTGGTTTATGTCTCACAGAAACAAAAGCATTCCCTGGCATGTTTGAAGGTTGGTAGGAAGTTACTGCACGCACGCACAGGAAAAACAACAACAGGAACACTAATACGTATTGACGTAGTGGGATTATTGCCAAAACACATCACTGCAGGCAGGCAGGCGGGCAGGCAGAGCTCATTTCTGCGGAGAGGTGTGCAGCTGCTTTGCACCTGAATGCAAACTGTCACACAGGAGGAGAAAGAGCAAAAATACGTAGGTTCCAATTTTTCGGTCCATGGGTGTTTTGCTATTGATATCAGTAAGGATGGGATTGGGTCCAACTTCCATTTATTGCAGTTACTCTATGTGCCTTAAACAGAGTGGATGTGAAACTGGGGATGGTATCAAACTTCCCGAAGGGAACACGTCCCAACTCATATGTGTAGCCTCTTTATCTTCTGCTGATTAGTCTCCCACACTTGTAATATAAGTTTTATTTCACAGCTGCAGTCTTGATAAAATCAGAATTATGGGATGAGAAAGAGGAGCAGCCCTGTAGATTGAACTAGGTGTGAAAGCTGGTTCTCTCTCCCCATAAATCACCTCTGTGTGCAGACCCCGTGCTGTTCCAGCAGCGTTTTGTCCACCCGTAACGAACTGCTGCCACCCGTGGGCTGCGGTTCGTATTGACACACGCTTAACGCTCCACGTCTGCGATACTTGTAGTAATAGCCGAAATATTCCAAGACTCCAGGCCTGAAATGAAGCCACGCCTGCACGGGACACTTGGAGGGAGGCACGGACTGGATCAAAAATTTCACGTCTGTGTCTGCAGTACACGCTGAGCGTAGACGTTACTCTCTTGGTTTACACACGCTTGCAAATTCCCTAAGGGGTAATTTTCTCCCGATAAACTTCACACCACATCGGCTAGCGTTAGTCCTCCCACACTGGCTTATTTGGCAGAAATAGGACTGTATGTGTATTAAATTGAGGGATCAAACTTTTACTGGTGATTGCCACGGTTTTGCACAGATTGGACATCAGTATTCAAGGAAACCCAAGCCTTAGATACTGAAGGGCAGCTTCAGCAGAAAAGGTACATGTGTGTCCTGGAAGAGGCACATAAGCATCTCTGAGCACCCAGTGCTTCACTCTTGACTAAGTTTATCAAAGATCTAGAAACGAAATCACTTCAGAATCCCTTAGTGCCTGGTCAGTCTCATGGCTAACACACACTAGGAAGCCCGACTCCTCAAAAATGTGATTGTTTCCACCATTTCTCTGAAAATGTGGCCAGAGATTGTGGTGATGATAATGCTTACATACATGTATATGTACCTACAACACTCATATAAAATATATAAAATATATATAACATATATAATACATAAAATATGTAACACATGTTACACAACGTAAACATGAAGGGTAATATATTGCATTTTATAATGTAATATAATATTATAATACTGTAGTGTGTATATATATATATACTATCATATTACATTATGTTATATTTGCTCCATGGGTTTAGTAATGTTTCTTAGCCTGAGGGCGATTCAGATTAACATCTTTTACCTTGCTGGAAAATATCCTACCCCGGCAGGAGCGGTTAATGGAGCATACCCAGTTTACAGACCGCTAAAAAGAAAACAAAGCAGCAGGGCAATGGAGAGTCTGTTCTGTTTGGACGGATTACTGACACAGGCAAAATTATTTAAGAGGACAAATTCAGGCTCCTCAGCCAAAATGGATTTCCTGAAAAGACTCACCGTGCTGTAGCGTCCCATCCCTCCTGAGCACTGAGGGTTGCGGTATGTGCTGCCGTTTGCGTGAGAGAGGCACGGCCTGCGCTCTGCTCAACTCTCCCACCTGCATCCCAGGAGCATCCACCCTGCCACACATTGTCACCCATTAAAAGATGATACTGAATGGAAACATAGACCACACAGCGGGTTCACGCGCAAACAGCGTTCACGTGCAGCTTACTACTATCCCCATCTTTGCCACAAAGTTGAAAAATCTCAGATTTCCTTCAAATTCTTCAAGCCAGGAAGGGACTAGGGCTCTGTAAATGTGTGTGTGTGGGTTTCTTGCTGAGCGAGTAATGCTTTACATTGGTCTAAAGAGACTCTGTCCTGCCGATGCTTGGGTGGAGTCCTAGCAAGGGCTTCATTTGTCTCTTGGTGGTGAGCAAAACGGCGGCTCCAGTTCCTGCAGTGAGTCTGAACCCATCATTTTGTTCTGCCTGAGCATTAAGGGAATACTGCTAATAATTTGCTAGGATGCTCCTTTTCTAAAATTTCCTAATATGAGGAATCTAAAATTATATATCCTCTCCCAGAGTATTATGAGGTTATCAGAAAAATAAGAATGCAACTCTGTTAATGGCAGCAGGAGGATATTCTGTTCGCCATCTGAGTGAATCCACAGAATACTTCATCAAGAAACAAAAGGGGTTTTTTTGTGTTTGGTCAAACGTCTTCCTTCAGCCCATACTACTGGGCACAATTGCTTCAGCATCCTCTAACCATCTACAGTATATGGGCTTCCAATTCCATGGTGATGTGTTCCATAAATAACTTTATTGGGATTTGCTGACTTTTGCTGACAGCTGCTGTTTACACAATACTGGGAAGAGAAGATAATTTATTTTGAAGGTGAAACAAAGATTTTGAAGACTAGTTTTGTCCATTTTTTTGAATAAAAACCCAACAAAGCCAAAGAAAAAACCCTACCATTTATGGAGTTTTTCCTTCCTAATGGGAGGGGGAGAGAGGGAGAGCGCGGAGTGTGAAGGGAATCAGTCAAGAGGAAATGCTGAGGCTTTTCAGTTTCCTGTCCTTGGTGAGAATGAGGGACTCAACGATGGGGAACCTGCAGTCAGAGAGAGGGGCACTCACTTGTTATCAATTCAGTTTGCAATATTGTAAGTCAATAAGCCACCCCAAAATCTTTGAAGAAGCGGATCTGCTAGGAATCCACATAATCTCATTACAGTCAACTGCTGGGCAAGTACTTTGGTGGGTAGACAGCACTGCATACGTTTTATTTAATTGAAGGTTTGTGTGGGTTCATTAGCTGAATTATAATTGGAGTTTTAACATATGCTCAGAAAATTTTCTATGATGTGTTAGTATTGCTTCTGGAAAATATTAAGATGTTGCCTCCTAACACATTAGCATACGAGGGCTAGTAGAGCAGAGGATAAAAGAGAATCAGTAACTACTTTATTTTTAAGAAAAGCCTATGGGAGAGATCTCTTATGGGGACTCTGAACTCAGATAGTGAGGCAAAAATAGTGCCATAGAGTAGAAACAGCAGGAAAAACAGGTTGGAGGTAAATCTTCAGGTCTGAGTACGGTTAAGTGATCAACATGGGAGAACTGCAAGGATCCACCATACAAAGACGGCTGTATGGATGCTTCCACATCCATTATTGATGTGGGACCCCCACCATCCTTTGGTGTGAAGCATGAGGCTTTATATTCCTTCAGGAGAACAGAAGAACATAACTGTACATTTGCTTCATGACCTTTTATGTGCATGTTACCAAGCTCTTCTCCTCAATATCTTGTGACAATAACTCCCAAAGTTAATTTTTAGTTGTGTGAGAAATCTTTTTATCAACTGCAGACGCACGGTGTTCCACTCTCACGGGAGATCCGCTTTTGTTGCATGAGGGCACGCGATAAACAGATTTCCCCAGTTATTCTTTTTCCTCTATGTGTCATTCATTTCCTTTATTAAATCGTCACCAGGATGCTTTTTCTTATCTTCTTCTGAGAGTGACCACGTGCAGCCCATCAGGTTCCCTTCACGATGTTCGTCGTGGCTTTCGAGACTGCCTCTCTTTCTGTGTCCTGCCTGTATTTTCTAGGCGGAGAACGGAGCAAAGCAGGGTGACCACCGTTCAGTCACAGCTGCGGTGTCACCCAGGACTTACATGTCTAGTCAGAGTGATATTATTGCTACTGAATGCTTAGGCAGTTGTCCCAGATGAGAGTAAACTAGTCATCCATTTAATGGCAAGCTGAACTTTTCAGATTTATTGCTTGCTATTGTATTGCTCATACACTCCCGTGTATTTCTTCCCTTTTCTGGGTGTAACAGAGCAGAGCTCCTGAATGAGATGGGAAAAGGCAGCAAGCGGTCTTTCTTGCTGCAGACTACCAAAATCCCCATGTCTACTCTCCTCGCCTCGCCTCCTCTCTCCTCCACTACTGAAGTGGAGGAGCAGTTCAAACCAGTCCTCTCTCCTTGCATGCATCTGCGTTTGCTTTTTACATGCCCTAAAATCATGCTTTTGATCATAATGACTAGCAAACAAAACGCCATTAGGGAGAAAAGAAATAATACCGTGAAATAGAGAGTGGGCAAGCGGGTGTTTGCAAGGGATACTGTTTTGCTGAGGTAAGGCCAAGTGGAGTTGTGCATGAGTGGTATTAATGCACTTATGAATGGATTTCTGAAAATGAGCTATCCTATGCCATTATGAAAAGCTTTGGGCAATTTTTGGGAGCTCAGCAGTTTGATTAGCCTTTTCCTTTTATATCTGGAACTAGCCACAGACAAAGAAGTCACATATGGGACTGCTCTTTTTATTTCACCCGTTGAATCCGCGAGTCTTCTTTCTGACATCTAAAGCCCCTTTTGAAATCAGGGAAAGATAACATGAAAAGTCAGCCAGCGTAAGAAGTCATCTATGCTTATTCATCTGGGTAGTTGCCCATCTGCACCCAGAGTCCATAGTAACTCACCTTGAATTTAAAACCTTAAAAGCATCCATTATTTCTTTTGCACAAGCAAAGATATGCTATGGATGATATCTAAATCAGTGTTCCATTAGCAGTCACCTTTGTCCTGTAGTTTGGTGCCAAAATAGGTCAATTTTCTGGCCATCCCCCTGTTACCACCAGACTATAAGGAGGGCTGAGGGGGGTTGATATCAGCTGAGATGGGGGGCGGGATCCGAGACTACTTTTGATACTTCTGGTCAGAGCTGTCCTGGGGAGAGAAAGCTATTGTATGTTTTCAATTAATGGGCGAAGGAAAGAAATGAAAGATAAAGGAGGTGCTGGTAAAGGAGAAAGAATGACGTATAAAGTGAGACTGGTCAGACTCCCTCAGAGAATGGATTAATTATTTTCTGACACAAATTTTTGGCCCAAGCCTTTTTTGGGGCAAGAATTCAAGAGACACTATAAAATGACTTGGTATAAATGGGAATTTAGGATAATTTTTCTCTCAGCATCTTAAATAGTTTATGTAAATCTGCCACTTTTCAAATTATGTATTAAAGTACTCTTGTGGTTGCTTAATATCAATATTCCCCTGGGATTTTACAAATACATCAGTAGCATGAGACGGATGAAACCCAGTCTGCCGTGATTCAGATGCCCGACAGAGGCAATGCTTCACTGGACATTTGAGTGTGCAGCCTGGAGAGCAGGGGGAAAAAACCAAGTTGACCTTAATGCCACTGCCGCACTTGTCCTGAAGCCTACGATGGGCCACTCGGGAAGCGTGCGGGGAAGATGCGGTCCGCTTGTAATCGAGTTTCCTGGGTTTGACTATGGAGGGACCAGAGGCATTTCCCACAGGTGGTCCATTCCCCCTCCCCTTCCGCTGGTGCTCAGGGGGATGCTGAGCACCCCTGTCCCCCACTCGCGATGTCCCCTGGCCCTTTGCAGAGCAGAGGTGCAGCGTGTGCTAGTGCCTCCTCTTTGCCCTGTGGTTTCCAAAGATGTGGCAACCTCCACGTAGACGGAGCTACTCAGCCCCTGTGGGGTTAAACCTTTACTCTAACATCCCAGGAGAGCATCTTAAACCCCTCGCCCAGACCGTGGCGGGGTGGAAACCTTGCACAAGCACGAGTGCAAGGGTTAGGACAAAGGGCAAGAATGGGCCTGGCTTGAAACCACGGGATCTCCCATTTCCCAGATAGTTGCTGTACCTCCTAGGATTTTTCTCGCAAGGTTGTTGGTCTTATTCCCTGCCGCTCCCTCATTTAGTTGGTAAGGCCCATCTGCCTCAATATGGGGTGTGGCAGAGCAGTAAGTACCCATGTTCCTGAAACAAAAGCTTCTGAGCAAATACGAGTGGCTAAAACTTAAGTCCTCCTAAGCAATTTTAAGCTAAATGAGAAAACACCTTATGCCTTTGGGTGCCAAAAGATAAACTGTGCCAAGGACTTTGTCACATTGATTTAGACAATTGAAGACAGGAGTGGAGTTCAAGCTAAGGGAAGACTGGGTTAGACAGTGTGGCTGAGATAAATGTATTCCAGCTGAATCATTCTGATGAAATTTGACTTAAAATATTTATGGAGCAAATCAAAGTAATAACTTAGGCATAAAAGGTTCTTCAAAGAATGTGGAAAAGACAAGGGAGGTCTCCGAAAAGCAGTAGAGCTCAAAGACCATTCCCATTTTTAAATGGTGGAATACAGGAAAACACTGGATTATAGACCTGACAGCCTGACTTCAAACCTCAGAAAAAAAATTAATACCCGGAAGATCATGTCATGATAAAGAACTGCCAACAGAGATTCAAGCCAATCCAATTTCTTTCTTTGGGTAAGGGGAAAGCAGTAGGTGTAAAATACCCTGACTCCACAAGGGCCCCTGGGACGGCTCCTGTGTCATGTTCTCGTAAGGAAACTGAGGAAATACAGCCAGGATGGGAAACCCATACCAAACGTGTCCACTGAGAGGAAGAATCAGCAATCGGTTCTCTACCAAAGTGAGAGGTGTTTCGAGAGGAGGATTTTTTATTAGCAGCTTGGAGGACACAGTCTTTTTCAAAAAAAACCAGAAGTGGCTTGGAAACCTTAGTCTTGCTTGCAGAAATAATGGATGGTCCCTGATTGCCCTAACTGCTGTTGAAAGCATCACAGAGGCTGCGAGTCATCCTCCCTAAAGTCCGCCTGCAGCTGTGGCCCAGGCTTTTCCCACCACCAGTGCAACGGCATGTCTTGGGTGATTCATCCCATCCCAGGACAGAGGTTGAGGATAAGGGAAATGAATCACTCCCCGGAGTTTCCTCTCCCTGCCATCCCACTGACTGTAGGAGATTATAAAAGGACAACCTCTACGGTAGCCGCTTAATTTTTGAATAGCTAACATTAGGTGAGATGAATCCCATCTTTAGTAGCCACTTGATTACCCAGATTCTCAGAGATATTTGGGTACTGAATTCCCTTTAAAGTAGACACTAAGCAGATCTGGTAACTTGGCCTGGGATCTGTTGACTGAGTGACGAGGCTCCCACATGAAATAGGTTATATGGGGATCTTAAGACTCTAGGTTATACGGGGATCTTAAGACTCTTGCCTGTTCCTGCATTTTCCAGGTAAATCACTGGGCTCACTGAGGGCTCTGGACACAGTAGGGAGGCAGGATCATGTTATCGTCTGATAGTTTTAGTTACCAGCCTCTCAGAAGGAAGTATGAAACTCGGGGTGTAAGCCTGGGTCACAGTCTGTGCAGTACCACTGAGTGGAAAGGAGTAAAACTTGCACAAACAAATCAATGGAGCGAATGCTGATCCCCTGCCCCGAACATCCTCTTCCCACGTAGGCCAAAATGATGTTAATGGAAGCCTTTCTTGTGAAATGAAGAGCCACAAATTGTATCCTAACAGAAACAATCCTTGAACGGAAATTCTTCTTTATGGCTTATACTTGGTCCTTTGCAGACATCCAGGAGGGGTGGTGGCTCCACAAATATTGATAATTCTGCTGTTGAAGAATTATAAGCGTAATTCTCCTTTTAGCATGAAAAAAAGAGGGAGGAACAGCAGACCTTTCTGCATTAAGAGCCGAGAGAGCTCTGCCACCCCACAGGATTTTCCGTGCAGCCTTTCAATGCAAGCTTTGTTCCATTTTTAAGTTGTTGGTTTTTTTTTTTAAATTTCTGTCACATCTCATCTCGGAGCCTGACCTAGCATAAACTCGCAGCGCTCACAGAAGTGGAGTAGGATCTTGTATTCATTTTCTATGACTCGGTTGCGAAGGTCTGGAATAAATAAAGCCTTTCCTGCTGGTCGGCAGCAGAGCTGAGCCCGGCGCACAGCTGTACCCCCCAGCCCCCCACCTGCCCTCGCCTCTGCGAGCCCCTCGTGCACCTCCGTGATGGCAGCCGCTCGTCCCTCCTTGCTCCACTCACGGCAGCTGGCTACAGCGAGGGGCTTGTGTCCCACCGCACCGTCACCGTCACCCTGACGCCAGCAGGTCTTTCAGCAAAGACAAAGGATGAGTCTTAAGGCTGATGCAATGACTGTGATTTTCAGGCACAAGCATCTCTCTGAGGTGGGTCGAAGAATTGGCTTCTCCTCTCCATTTAGGATGGAGATTGAAACTGCAGCGTGCGGCGAGGACCACCGAGACCAAGAGGGAGCTTGCACTGCTGAGGCCCAAGGGCGGGAGCAAGATGAGCCCGCATTTTGCGAGGGAAGGCTGTCTGTGGTGTCTGTCCTGTGGCACTCAACCCCCCCGGCCAAGGCGGCACGGAGGCTGCTGCCGCCGTGCAGAGACCACAGCGTGCCGAATAACCACAGAAGCCCCTAATGCTCCAGTACGTAAACCTGTTTGCTTGGTGTTGTAATGATCATATGGATAAGGGAACAATCAGAGATGTACGCAGTCTGAGTAAGGATCTTATTAACAGATGCCAATAATTAAGGCAGATGAAGCAACAGATATTTGCTTACATGTTTTCGTCCCTAATCCGTATTTTGAAGCTTACAGCCTCTCACAGGACAATACACTTTCTCCTGTGTATTTGGCAGTGCAGGGAATGAGGTGTTTGAAAGAGAGAGGAAATGAGTTGTTCCGTTACAAAATACTTAAACCCTCTGTGCTGGTAGAATATGAAGGCAAATGCCTAAACATATTCCTCTGTTTTCTCTATCCAGCTGTAGGGGGGAATTGCTCTCTCAGGTGGGACAGCCTGCTGCTGGTGTGCTGGTGAGATCCTTGAAAGGCTCCACGTCCTGATGGCAGTCGCGGTTAAAATTAGCACACCTGCCCCGTGGTGTCATCCAGGCAGTTCCTGCTGCAGGAAAAAAACCAGATTAACATGTTGGAAAATGGTATTCAGTTCTTACAGGGAAAATTTCGCCGTGTGAAGGCAATAAGTGATTCCCAGGGCAGGATGTGGAGCGCATCATTTTACCCCAGTCCACTCACACCTGTCTGAATATTAGATGGGGCTTTGTGGATATCTGCTTCTCCTGAAAGGAGCTTCTTTACATCTTGTAGTTCCATGAGGAAAAAAGTGAATCCTGAGTTTACTTTAGAGGCCACAACGTACCTTCTTCAGGCTGTCAAAAGGCAAAAGTTTCAGTATAACAAACTGTCACCATGCCGTGCAGTTTTATGAGTGTATGTGTGCACATTCATGTGCATATACATGTGTGGTTTAGTGCAAAATAAAATAAAACACAGTTTATCTTTTCTCATGGATGCCACTCTTCGCCTGATTGCCCTTCTTCTCCGAGCCTGCTCACGCATTCTGAACTGTCCCATGTTCTTTTTCTTTGCATACCTGCCAGATTCTTCCTCTGCCCACAGAAAAATTTCTGGCATGTCTGTCACTCTGTTGATATAGTTGCCAGCACAACTGTTCTCACTTGCTTCTTAGTTTTCTAACAATAATACCAGAGTGGATTTGAAAGTACAGCGATGCTTAAAAATAGTGACAAACTTAAAAATACCAAGGTATGAAATACTAAACACAAATACTTTTATTTCCTTCTATTTCTAAGCAAAAAGTCTTGCTTCTCTTCATTTTCACTGCTTGCATGACCCCTTCGGAATGGCAGCAGCCAGCAGCGCTCTGCTGAATTCGCTGTACGTTCATTCACCGCCTCTGCAGGACCTTGCCACAGGGAGCCTCTGAGCCAGGCTGGCTGAGCTGCCGTTTACAGCTCCCCCCCATCCGTTTTGAGAAAGAAACTGAAAGGGAAATACAGAGTGCAGAAGAGCTTTTTTTTTTTTTTTGCCTTTTTTTCCCTGCCTTTTTTTTTTCCTCTCTCTTCCCCCCGCCTTTTAGGAATGTCATGCCTACTAAGCCAAATAGTTCCTGAAATAAAAGGTCTTAAAGATAAGGTTGGGATTTATTTTCTTTAAGCCAGTTGTTTAAATAGTTAGTCATCTAAAGTTAGTCACTCCAGGCTCCCTCTATGCAGCCATAAAGGGAAATATGCACCCCCAAAGGCCAAAGACCCTAAGACCGAGGTAAGTGCCTACAGCTGGTCAGATAAATCCTCTTCCGAAGTCTCTGTTTCTCACTGTTGACTGTAACCAGTGCCCAATGCACTCATTAAAATAAAGGGAGGTGCATCCCCCACTTGATACACCAGGGAGACATGAAGTCCTGCCCTGATGTGGACGAAGGGTTACCAGAAATAAACTGGTTAATCTTTTGGTGAGCGTGGCTGATGTTCTTTGTGTCTTAACTTCTTAAGCAGGGCAGTTATAGGCGCATTTGCAAGGTGCAAAAGTACGGATCTGGTCCAAGCAGAATTCTTACTGAATTACATCATGACAGGTTAAGTGGACGTGGAATTCATTGCCGTCATGGAGGCCAGTTGTGTTTTTCTTCCATTTGCTTGACTGTATTTACTCATTCCATTTGCCTGAAGCATTGCTCCCAAGGTTTTTAGGCTGCATATTTGAACTATATACTATATTTGTTGAACAGATGCTATAATTTGTGGGTAATACTTCTTTTCAAAAGAAAATTTTTAGTGTTTTTCCTCCCCTCCGACTTAAAAAAAAAAAAAGGATTGATCTCAACATAACACTTCTGAGAAACCTACAGAAGCAATCTGCTGGTGCTCCAGGTAAACCAGTGAAAAGAAACTCCTCCAGGGAAGTAGACACGTGTTTCAAAATTGTTAGATTTTTTTTTTTAAGCAGAGAATAGGTTTGGGGTTTTTTTTAAGGAAATAATCCTGGCAGTGATTTGGATATTAAGTATGACCGTGATCTACAAAGGAACTTAATAATATGCTTGACTTTAAGCACACGATTAGTCTCACTGTCTATTCACATGCTAAATACAATACTTACACACTTTGTTAAGCATAGGTATGCTGCCAGAAAGTGTCACTGTAATTAGGTTGTTACAGCAATGCATATATGAACCTTACAGCATAATTTCCCTGATTAGCATGATCATTATTAAGGGCACCTTCTTTCAGAGAATATAATTGTATTTTACAGGCTGTCTTTAGTAAAATACAGCTTTTGCACAGAATGGGAGAGTGCCTTCTACGATGTTGTTGATGACCATTTACGCTATTATATTTTTAGGGAAACACTGCTCTCTGCAGGTGAAAACTCTTCTCCATCTTGTAACACGCTGGAAAGGTCTTGGGAAAGAAACACAGATTCTGTGTGGTGAGCAGTTAATCCTTTTTAACCAAGGAAGTCCATTGTCTGCAGCACCCTTATAAATGGGAACAAGTCTTCTTTCTTTCCTTCTCCACTTTTTACTTTCTAAAGAATAAAGTACAGAGATATTCTGCAGAATTTCCTGCGGTAAAGAATATGTGACTCTCCAGTAAGTGCAGGTTGGCTGTTCACATAAATCGTGGGGCCCAACAGAAAGTTCCATGTCAAGTCTGAACACCCTTTGCCGTTTCCTGATGCTAATACTAATCCCACAAGCTGAATTCCCAGTTAGAAAGAGGAGCGGTCACTAAGGCTCAGCCCCAAGCCTGCACTCCTAAAGTGAATCCCTTACCTCTTCACCCGCCCTCATTACTGCCTTGTAGCCAAATCATCTCTCCCTAATCAATATTTTCTGATTTCTGGCCATTAGATGGCAATCGTGACCATCATCTGCTTGCCACATTCGTGTCTTCTTGCGGCCAATGTGCTTGTGTGCCCATGCTCCTAAGAGAAGCTTTTCTTGTCCCTCTCTGCCTTTCTCATTTACAGCAGCAGTAGTTACGCAGAGACTGGTTGTTAAACCTGGTGGTGGTTAACATGGGAGAAAGGAGTTGCTTGTGCTCAGAGGGACAGTGTTGTCCTGGCACAAGAAATGTGCACTCCAGCTGGGCGGAGCAGCGTTGCGTGTTAAGGCTGACGGGAACTCTCCTCTGCACCGTTTTCTTTGCAGTTCCGTGGAAATGCACCAAGCGGCAGGCCTCTGGCTGGCCTTTTCTAGGCATACAGTAGCTTTTTGGCTGTGAACTTAAAAAGTTTCGGGTAAATCTATTAATTCCCAAGAAGGGGGTTAAAGCGGATATATGACGCGAAAGCTTTTTGTTGAGAATCTCTGCCGCCGCTCTCCCTTTTGGCAGGGATGCGAAGCTTGCCAGATGAATCACCCTGAGGCCTATTGCTGACTTTGTCCATGTTATAGCCCCTAAAGAAGTCTACAGTGCCAGTAGAAACTGGTTCGTGTTTGGCCGCAGTGTTTTCTGCCCCTTCCCTGGCTGCGGAGCTGCCGCGAGGCCACAGACGCTCCCTCCGTGGGAGATGCCCACCAGCATCTCCATGTGCGGTGTGCCCGCACGCCTGGTGGGCTGTGCAAGCCCGTGCTCACACACGTGTCCTGGTCAGGATCAGTAACCGTGGTGCAAAGCTGCGTGCAGGGTTTGGGCAGCTTCTGGATCCACGCTGGAGGCACCTCTTGTGACCTGCCTCTGGCTGTGAGCAGATTTTCGGTTCGGCTGCGGAGAAGCCACGCTCTGCAGCCGTCTGAAATTCCCTGTATTGGTAGATCCTCCCTCTCTCCCCTCTCACCATGGAGAAGCTGGACGGTACTTTGTGAGTCCCCATTCAGTGTTTAATCCTCCATTTTCCCTTCAAGTGGCCCCAGACTTCCAGCACATCCGTGTTCTGCCGACGTACAGGTGGCAGCGGGAAGGCAGGATAACCCCTGTTGCTGTTTCACGGGAGGGGGAACACGTAACCCACCGCTCGCGGGAGTACCCGTCAGTACGAAGCAGCGCCTCTGCCTTTGAATTCCGGGGCCTCCCCTGTAGACAGCATTTGCCGGTGTTAAAACCTACCAGAGATCAGCTCATCGCCCTTTCCAGTAACACATCTCATCATCGGGCAGACCAACACGCTTGCATTTTTAGGGCATCACCCCTGCTCTGGAAGAAACACCAGCGGCTCCAGAGGGTTAAGTCTGGGTGCACGTTCGGCTTCGGGGGCCCCAAAAGCAGGCTGGATACCTGTGCTCTGAACAGAATAACTTTTGGTCAGGTACGTACGTTCCTTATGGCAACAGGCTGAAAAGCACTTTTATAACCCCATCATAAATACCTGTTACCGCTGCTCTCAAGCTTCTTGTTGACAACAATTGCTGCTGGTTAGCTCAGGATTTGTAACATATTAAACAGGAAATTTCCAGCTAGCATTAGTAACCCCCAGGTAGATAGGCAGGAGCTCCACCATTTTCCCATGTTGCAGTACTGGGTGCTGGGCTGAGACACCTCCCTAAACATCTCCTTCTTCTTCTGGCAGTTCTACAGTCCCTGCTAGCCACCCGCTGTCAAAATGTGGGGTCCTGCCAGGCTGGGCCAGTTCCCCGCCTCCATAGCCCAGGTGCAGACTACGTACGCAGGAGGGGCAGCAATCAGTTTGTCTTCCCACTCTGAAGTGGCTCTGTCTAATGCCCTCCAAGTCCAAAATTCAGGCACATTTCACTAAAAATCCTCCCTTTTCTTTTTCCCCTCTGAATGACCACCTCACCTTAAACTCTTCCATCATCCAGAAGAGGTCTTCCAGCAGGTGGTCTGGTCATGGTACCTCCACAGTCTGGCAGGTACATGCAGAGCTGGTGAGCGTGCTTAGCCAAAATACCTGCATCTGCTACAGAGAGTAAGTGCCTTCCTCTTGTGGCCCCAACACAGCATGACAAGCTGTCCATAACGCAGGGTCAGTCATCTCCAAAAAGCATTTTTGCTCCGTCATTTTGCCCGAACTGAGAAATGCTGATAGCTTTCCACTGTCTCCTGGCTTCGTTGCCTGGATCGCAATACTGGCGCGGTTCCAACGTGTGCCTTTTCTCCTCCTCGTGAAGAAGGCCAGAGCCACACCTGCCCACCAAAAGGGTGAGCTACACGATTCGGGTGAGGCCGGGGGTGTGAAAGGAACCTGCACCCAGGAGGTGTGGTGGTGGCGTTCGGTGAAAGGGGGTGGTTGAACCTGGGAGGCGTGGAAGGGAAATGGCACCTTGTGGCTTAGCGGCGCCGCCGCCTGTTGCAACGAGCAAGGCTGAAACTGTAAAGCCACTTCTAATTTTGGCGTTTCCAAAATCTTGAAGGCTTAACTCCATCTTTCAATTTTGTTTCTTTGTAACATTTCCAGCTGTGTATTTCTAGGCCCATACTGTGAGAAATTAGTCAGCTTTTATGCCATTTCTACAGGGAATTTCCCCTGGCTGACTTTATGATTTGTTCTGATGGGAGTTTGTCACACTAAAACGGAAGGAAAAACAACGTTATTTGATCAGTTGCTAGTCTATTTGAGGGAAATTATTTTTATAAGGTATTGATGTATTTTACACACTCTTGCTTTTGCCACTGATGATAAAGGATTTATGTTGAAATCTGAAAACCTGGCAGTCTCTTTTGTTGTGGAGTATTTCTGGGTTTTGGTGGCCTTTAATATGACATCCTTTTCTTCTCCTGAGCAGCTGAGGGAGCGACGTGGAATTCACAAAGCAGACATAGACAGTCAAAACAGTCTTCCAAAGAGGGCGAAGCTCTGCTTCTGGGACAAGTAAAACACAAGGAAGACAAGTCAGAGGTAGTGATATTTGCCTAATCGGTATTTTACTTTCTTTTCTTAGATGTGAAGATGATTTTTTAAGTTGCCTGCACCAAGAATGATGTTCTTGTAAATCTCACTCTCTTTAAAAGCACGACAAGACAGTAAATACAACATAGGAACAGGACATTTACCCGGCAATAGAAATATATTATCATTAAGGACCAGAAATCGTGAACACGTGGTTTTGTACCTGAGAACTCCTTCTGCATGTTTCAACATTGTAATTTTTCCCAAGTTGCTGTTCATAAAAAGGCTGTTAAAAAGCATACCCAAAAGTCTGTTTGGCTTTTTAACAGAAATGTTTATAAGAAAACTGCAAGTTATGACACTGTACCAGTAGATAGTACTGAAGAATATGCAGCAGAGTTCTGGTTTTTTAAGACTAACATGACAGTACTGGTGTGTCCAGAAAATGGCCTGCCCTGCATAGATCTTTCCATTACCTGTTTCATTACCTGGTTGCTATAAATGATGCTTATAGAAATAGTTTTTACATTTTTTTGCGTCACAGGATGACATTAAGTGGCATGCATTATTGAACTGCCCTGTAACCATAATTAAAAATAAGAAATGGAAAGAATCAATCACAAAAAGAACTTTCTGCCAGCCACAGGAGCACGGATTTTGTGACAGAAGCCTGTGGAAATGCCTTGCTCCAGAAAGTCTACCAGAGGGACAACATCTCCACTGAAAAGGGCACGAACTACTTTGAGGTAAACGTATTACTGATGCGTAGGCTACTGTAACTAATGGTATCACGGGGCAAATCCTGTTCGAGGATCCCCAATCCAATGGTCCATTCTGGCCAGTAGTTAAAGATACACAATCATGTTAGTTTTAACTCAGTTGGCTGTAAACTTCAACACTGAAGGACAATGAAAATGGTATCTCTTTGCAGATTGCAAATGCACCGATAACTGCTGGGGAATTTTCTCTTTCTACCAGCTAGCAGTAGTGACACCTCACAGCAAACGTTAGTCAGATGATTTCTCAAGCTTTCATTAAGCATCAGCAGAATTAAAGATAGAAAGAGTATGTAAATAATGATACTTGGTCTATTTTTACCACCGCTTTAGTAGCAAGGAAATGAAAATAAAATATGAAACTACTTGTGGACACTCGCTGAATCTGGAAGAGTTAATTTCTTCACTGAAGCAGGCTTTTTGTTAAATGTAAATGGATGGTGAAAATAGACAGTGAAAAAGCTGTAGATTTGACAAGTCCTTTTACTGACAATGTTTAGAAAAAAGCCTTAATGTTGTAGATGTGACACATCTGAAATTTTCAAAACTAAATTATTTCACATTTGGGCATCAAACTGGAATTTTATTTTTAAATCTGTCATCAATTTTGTTGCTAAAAGTTTTGTGAAGACTGGATTTAAAACTAAGCAGTTAAATGATAAATTATTTCATTGACATTTGTAATAGTTTCTTCCAGGTTTTTCAGTTTATAGGAAGTTTCAACATTTGACCAATTTTACATATTTTTGGGGGAACAATTGCTTAATGTTTCAGATTTTTTTGCTAAGTAGAAACCTGTTTCTGCACTGATCAAACTACAAGGAGCAAAATAGGAGGAAACCCACTTTATTAACTCTTTTAACAACTTTTTTCAAGTATTTTGTCAATTTAAGTCCCAATTGCATGGCTTTAATTCCATGTAGCTGAGGAAAGTGTGGATTTAGTATAGATTTCATCACTCTTAAATTGCTTTCAAAATTATCATGGTTTCTTTTCTACTCTTAATTTAATTTTCTCTGTGAAGTCTGGTTCAGATTTTCTAGGGAGCCTTTAAGAAGTAGGAAGCTTTGAAAATCTCTTTCCTTGTGAATAGTTCGGGAATGAACCTCAGATGATGGAGGTGGAAGGACAACGCCTTCTATAATGTAAGGATCTGAAGCAGGCAACAAGGTGGCAGCAGGAATGTTCACACTCACTGGTTTTAAGAACAAGGTAGCTGCCCAAATTCTCAGGCTCCCCTTATAGTCAGTGGAGATGATCGCGGTCCCAAACGTTACGGTCTGGCCCTTTTGGAAAAGCTTGTCTCTCTCTGACTGTAGAGGAACAGAGGAACCAACGTAGCCAACACAAGCATTTACAGTGCCACAGGAGAACATGTTCTGCTTGTGAGAAAGAGATTAATGAGCTAATTGTTCTAATTAGCACAAAACTAAAGGCCCCCTGGAACTGTAATAGTTTAGCAGCAGCCTATGTTATATGCATTATTTAGTTCAAATCATCTCCAAAAGCACATACCCATAACTGTGTCCCAGCTAATCTACTTGTGCTGTTGTGATTGCAGGCAGATTTTCCACTAAATTCAAAGAACACAAGCAGAAAGAAGTTGATTTTATATGGAAATGATTTTTTCTTTTCTTAAATTCAGCTTTGAAATCCATAAGATTATCACCAAGAAAGGAAAAAAAGAAAGATTATTTTTAGGAATATTAATGTCTTCTTTGGGGAAGACAGAATTGTCTCCCTCATGAGAGAAATGTTGTATTCTTCTAAAACAATTAATATTCTAAGGAGCAAACCCATGTCAGTTGATGAAGCCTCCTTGCTTCTTCTGCGCTTCTTGTCTGTTATTAAATAGCTCTATTTCAATCACTTTACATAAATGATACTTAGCTGGTGATAAGAGTCATGAGAAGTCTGGACTTCAACCACTGCTTTTGTGCCTTCAGGGAATTAAATGAGAGAAAGTATAAATCCAGTTTCCGTGACACAGGAAAATGTACTGAAAGGCAAGCAGCTGGTTGAGTACTTCCGTGGAGAGGGAACTATTTGAACTGTAAAAAAGTTATTTCAAAATGAGTAATGAAAAAGGAAGACTAAATTCATTGAATGATAGACAAAGACAAAAGGCATTCAGGAATTCCACTGGAAAGTGAGATCATAGCTATTTAAGCTGTGTAAATCCGTAATATTTTTTTTTCCCCAAATCTCCAGTATATTATAACATTTATGGATACAATCTTCTATTTATGTAATATTATCACACTTCTCATAAAATCAGGCCAGAGCTTTATAGTTTCTGACTCTTCCAAACTTCTGCAGTCTTTTCAATACAAAAACTACTTTCCAATGAAATTACAGCTACCTTCACAATTCAGGTAATTTCTCCGTGCTGATAAAGCAGTTTCTAAGGTGAAGGTTGATTTTTCTGTCCCACCACTCAGCGAAGTCTGTGTCAAATCTCCTGCACTAGCGTCTGCCTTCTGTGAGCCCCGCTGTTTCTAGTCTCTGCCAGAAAAGGCCCTCAGCCTTGCCCACCTCCTAGGCCCTTTCCTCCAGGCCAGACTGAAGCTCCATGCTTTCCCTGTTGATTACCGCTGGCTCTTGGGTGTCCTACGCAATGTGTGTGCTGTAGGGAGTGTTTTGCGTGGCCACGGGTGCAGAGCCAGCGACTCTGTCAGGCAGGGCTATTGTAGCTGTCAAAATAATAAAAGAAGAGAAAAAGCAGCATATCGCTGAAACCTCATCCAGGCATGTAGGTCTGCGTTCACTACGCTCTAACCTGGCTAATGTTCTGGTAGTCCATAGATGAGATCAGCTGCCAGTCACGGCATGCTTGCGTTAACATTTGCATTTTGAGAAATCAGGAATCGCACAGGCACGTTCAGAAGGACTCCCTTTGAAGCCCAGTGGCACTAAATAATTTAACTTATTAGACAAGAAGGTTGCCTGCTTTATGTGATGAAGGTGGCTGTAAAAACCGAGGTAACTTACACTGTTGGCCTCACAAAAAAGTCCATCAGCAAGGTGGGCTAACTTGTTATGTTGAAGCAAAAGTACCTGAAAGGAAGGAATGTTGTTGGCAAGATTATTATGTATATATTTTAATAATATAAATTATTATTGTCGTATCATTATATGACATTTATTATACCTAAAATTTTGCTTTTTAGCTTAGGTGCTTTATTTGAGGGTTTAAGACTGTGCTCTCCATTCAAAAAAGCACTATAGATCATTGTTGGTTTTAAATAGTTTGGATAAATGCTGTGGACCATCGAGGAATTTCTGGTGGGGAATATTATGAAGTCTGTTGTGGGAGATGTCAAGATACACCAGGCTACAAAGCTTTTTTAATTGATCTACATAACTGTTACTTCCATCTTCCCATAAACAGCTGAGACGGTTTCCATCAAACACTAGCTTTTCTAGAGAGTTGGTGTAAAACGCCAAGTAACTCGGTGAGTAGCTGAGGTTGGAAGGAACCACTGGGATCATCTAGTCCAATCCCCTTTGCTCAGAACAGTGGCAGCTAAGGCAGCTTGCTCAGGATTGTGTCCAGCTGGGTTTTGAATGTCTCCAAGGACGGAGACTCCACAACCTCTCTGGGCAACCTGTTTCACCCTCAGTCTTTTTCTTCCGAAGACAAGGATTCTGGTCCTGTTTTTTGCTTTGTTCCCCTCCCTCAGGATCCTGATCTCCACCATCTCAATGGCCCTGCAGTCAAGGTTGCCCCTGACCTTCACATCCTTGACCAGTTCTTCCTTTTTTCTAAGTACGAGGTACAGAAGAGTGCTTCCCCATGTCGGCCCCTCAATCACCTGTGTCAGGAAGTTGTCATCAATGCACTCCAGAAAAAACCTGGATTGCTTGTGCCCCACTGTGCTGTGCCTTCAGCAGATATCAGGGTGGTTGAAGTCCCCGATGAGGACCAAGATGTGCAAACGTGAGACACCTCCCAGTTGTCTGAAAAAGTCCTCATCTCTTTCACCTCCCTGATCAAGCCATCTGTAGCAGACACCCACACTACAGTCACTCACGTTGACCTGCCTGCTCTCAGCTGGCTCATCATGTGTTCTCGGTGGTCCTAGAGTATCACATCCAGCATTTGGATGCGAGGTATTTAGACTTCTGGAGGTTGGCCAGTACTCAAAGACTTGCATTTTTTTGAGTGATCTGGATACATTTCCATGGTGCGGATTCTCTCTTTCAAGCTTCCTCCTGAAAGCTAGAGTCTGCTTTCTTCTTAGTGCTCTCCTGGGTCCAGTGTTGCTTAAGCACCTCCATTCCTTGAATCCCACTGAAGCTATGACCTTCCCGGCTCTGCAGGAAACATACCATGATCCCAGTAATGATGGGAACATCCCGTTCTTTTCACTAAAAAAGCAAAATGAACACCAGTATATGTCAGCAGAAATCATCCAGCTCCCAGAAGGTGAGGCTCCTCTTTCTTGTTCATCCCTCCTTAGGTGTCTGTTAGTCTGTTATTGCTCAGGTGAGAAGACAGCCCACGGACAGCCCTGTCTGACACCTCAGAGCTAGGCAGTCAGCTCCTCGTGCTCTAAGTGCCTGTCTGCTGCTCGTGCTCTCCTAGCTTACATGTCTCCGTCGCTTTTATAAGGCTTTTATAAACATCTCAGTGAGCTGCATCCTCACTGATGGGCTCACTAACGATACAGCCATTTTCAGAGTAAATGCTATGAAAATAACTTCATATCATCAAACATAATCGTAAGCAGTATAATTTCCCAAATGCCACCAAAATTGAGAATGGAACAAGTTTCAGCCATTTAAGCATCTGGGCAGTTTCTTTCCCTGAATAGCTTGTCCAAAGGAAGGAGAAGAAAAGGAGCTGTTAACACTCTCTGAGGCTAGAGGGAATAAATTATGCAGTTGTAATTATGTACAAAGCTACAGGCTTTGTATATAAAATAAATAAAATTTATTTATACTTTTATTTATAATATTTAGTATGGGCATTTTAAAGTCATGCTTATCTTAATTACTAGCTCTTCACTGGAAAATTGTCAGCATTGCCCTGGAGAATAATATTTCAAATAATCAGTGAAGTTTCTAGAGGGGGCCATTGTGTACTCTATTTTTAAGACCTGTGAGAGCAATAGACATAAATGTACACGTACATAAGGAAAGCTTGGGGCTGGAGTTCATTGGGCCTTATATATATGTACATAAATACTTAAGGAACTACGCAGAGAAGCGTGGAGTTGTACAGGTCCAATCCTCAGATCTTTTCCTCTCCTTTGTGCCTTACCTCCTGAATGGGTCACCAGCTTTGTGATCTTTCCTGGCGTAACAGCTCGTCGTGCTGCTATGTCCCACTTGGCCATGTTTTGCCATTAGAACTTTTATTCCTACACTGGGTACGTATAGAAAAGATGCTATTAAAGTCAGTGTGACTTCCAGTTACTGCAGGACAAACACCAGAAAACCACAGCTCACTTCTGTCTACACGCTGGCCCCTCTGGGTCAGTTGATGAGCAGACGACAACTTCCAGTTCTGCCATTATGATGCATAGATCTTTTGCTAACTTTTATTGGAATGGCTTCTTTTATGGCAGAGAGATAAAGAGGATGAGAGTTTTCATTTTTTAAAGCACATGCAATGCTGCCAGGAATTTGAAAAATCAGAGGCTGAGTCTGCTCTTCCTTATCACGGACTTCTATTCACACATAGCTTTGTGTATGTGTCGTTGGAATCTAACTCACAGCTCCTGACTGAAAAATAATTACGCTTCTGGAAAAAATATTTTATAAAAATGTATGCTTTTTAGTATTACACAAGCTGGCATTGCCTTATGAAGTCTCCCAGGTAATCCTGTCAGGGTGAAAAACATAAGAACTTTCCAATATTTGTTTAGACAACAGTGTATTTGAATTAAATATTGAGTGCTGCCACTGAAGCATAATAATCTTGCTTTACAGATATTTTTAATCATTATTTCAGACTATTCTAAAATTCAAATGCTTTTATTAAATATTTTTATGTGTTCGGTTGTTCTTGATATTTTTCAATCCAGTTTTATTGCATTTTATTGCATTCTAGTTGCACAGCACCATCTCCTCTGTGGTCAGACCAGTTGAACATCTATCATATTACTGCTTAATCACAAATTTAATGCCTGTCTTTTGATGATAGTCCTTTCATCTCTTTCATCGCACATTCTTCCCCTTTTTTCTTCTTCTTTATATGTTTCCCTTTCTGAATCTTGTCTGCAACATTTTGATAGCTTCTTTCTAACCATATGCATGTATTATTTTGTATAATGACATTCTTAAACATTTCCTTATTTTTTGGCTTTTTCTCTCCTCATAAATACTATTGTGCTTCGAAATATTACTGTAGTTTTGAGATGGGTACACCTCTCTTTCCATGATACTCAATCTTCCATCCAGAAAAAGGAAAGGAACAAAGCTGACCAGGGAAATAAAGACGCCTGAATGCTGGCGCTACAAGCCTCATCTGGCACATTCAGTGAGAGCCTTTTTCCTGTCTTCAACTGGTTTTGGAACATTATAATAACAAGACAAACACATTGTCATAGGCAAACATATAAAAGTAACAAAAGCCTGACCAGCCTTTCAGAGAGATGAAAGGTTTCTAGCATTTCCATCCTCCATTAGAAATAAATCCTGTTTCTGCTAAGTAGTCTCTATCGTCTATGCTGTTGGTATTTATTTAGAGAGGCATCTAATTTCTCTACAGTAGCCATGAAAATGCAGATGAAGTCTGCAATCCTTGTTGTGCAAAGACCCTCCACAAACTAAAAAGTCAATTGGTAGACTCTCTGTTTAAATTGTTTGCGTGGAATAACAAAACTGAGCTATACAAATCTCTTAGAAAATCTCAGTCCATTAATATGTATATTTATGATATGACTTTTTTAAAGCTAGTGCTAAGTACCTGTCAACAGCAAGACCAAATGATCTTTTTTTAAAGGAAACCTGAATGCCTCAGTCACAAGTCTGTTACGAATCATACTTTGATATTTCCAAAATTCTGGCTGAGCCCAAGAATCCAAAATGCCGCCACTTAATGTTGTAATGAACAATTCCTCTGTCACTCTTGGCTGTGGTATGCATCACCTGAAAGGAGAGCATGGAGCTGTAACTGCACGGAAACTCTCAGACAACCGCAAGAAGAAAGTTTTAGGAGATTCTTTGCAGGGCCTGAACAAGCTGATGAAAATAAATCTAGACAGGAACTACTATCCAAAGGCAATTGAAATGCCTCATGATTTATGCAAGAAAATGGTGGAAAGTGAAGATGAATCTTTTGCTAACTTAGCAAATCCTAGGGAATTGCTGGCTGAGGAAAACCATTTATGTAAAACACCAGCTGGGTTTCCATCCCCTTTAAATACTCTGAATTTGAGAAATAATTGCACATTTTCTGTCAGCAGCATTCTTTCAGCACTTGCACAGTGGCAGAACTATTTGCGGGAGAATCAGCTTTACAGTAATCCCTGAAGAAAACAAAACAAAACCAAACCCTCAAAGCCCCCCAGAACAAACAAAAACCCCTAAAACCCTCACAGCACCTTGCTTATTCCATGGCTCGCAACCATACCTCTCCCTGAAGAGCCTCCTCGGCGGCTGAAGCAATCTTGCCAGGACTGGCTCCTCCCCGGGCGGTGGGGGGTCTGGCGGGGCAGGGCGGGGTCCGGGCTGGCGGGAGCTGTGCAACCCCACCCTCCGCTCCCCGGGACCCAGGACATGGGTGGCATTGAAGCCTCCCTCCAACTACACCTCCCAGTTGGCTTTATGTCTAAACCCTGCTCCTCTTGAATTCAGCTGCCCAAAAAACCAGCTAGGGCCTGGGGTGAGGTTTTACTCTGTGTCGTTTACAGCTTCTTGACTCATCTTTTCATCACGGAAGAGAAATGCAATCCCAGGTACATAAACATGTCTAACTACTCCTGTAACGTCCTTCCCTGCAGGGGCTGTATTTAAGAGGTCTGATGCTCAAGGACTTTATAATGAAAAGCTAAAGCCCTTCAGAAATCTTAAAAATCTTCCCACCTGCAGTTTTGGAGCCCTATTTATCAAGCAAGTTGATCTCAGCCTTTCACTAAGCTAAGTATAATTTCTTTGTCTGGAAGCAGAATATCACCTTTATCACAGCTTAGCAACAACAGCGCTATTAGTAGGAAATCAGTCAAAAACAGAGAGAGACCTGGAGTAAATAATATGCCCTTGCCAGAAGATAAGCCCAGCAATTATATATCTTTGCTGAAAACTCAGTGAAACATCTTTGATAAATCCTTCAAAGTTCAAATAGTGCTTCTCTTCACCAACAAAGAGAAATTTGAAGGTGTTTAGAGGATATTGTGTTTGAATTTGTCTTTTAATAGCATTAGCCAAGCCCTGAACAGAAGCAATTTTATCTTCCAACGTAATTTGAAATATTTAGATTTCTCCAGTCATAAACTGGACTTAGTTTCTCATTATGCTCTTCATAAACCACCTGCTTTAAAGGCGTTGGATCTTGGTGAAAACAGTCAGTACTTTGCTGTGGCAGGGATAATACATAAGTTTGGTTTTATCTATCTCCTTTTTTTTACAACCTTGAAAGCAACAAAACAGGATTTAAGGAGGTCTACCTCAAGTGCATGCACATGAGCACGTGAACAAGGAAGTGCCAAGAGGACAGAATGACGGTGGAAACTCTCACACTTTTTTGGAAATTACATGTGGACGTCTCCCTGAAGTGCTATATACTAACACCCACAGCATGAGCAACAAACGGGAATTAGAGGTCTGTGTGTAGTTGCAGGGCTACAACCTCACCAGGGTGATAGAGATGTGGGGAGATGGCTCATACAACTGGAATGATGTGATCTTGGATACAGGCTTTTTGGGAAGGACAGGTCAGGATGGTGAGGTGGTGGAGTTGCTCTGTATGTCACCCTGACAGTAGGGTGCGTGCAAGGTTTTTCTGCTACCAAAGGAAGGTGAATATTTGTTTCCTTCCCTCCCGGATAATCAGGGCAGTAACTTACTCCTATGTGACACAAGCTGTTCCCACTGCACCCAGATTTCAGCATGGATTGGAACGAAACCTCTGAGCATCTCTTCCACTCTGCTAGACGCAATTGTAATCTTAAGGACAAATTCACACGTCGAAGGATTTGCAGCAGATCCAGAGTAGGGAAAGAAGACCAAGAACTAAGGATGAAAAATAAAAAAAACCACCACTCTGAAGTGATTAACTGCAATACACTAACCAGGCATAATCCCACCCTCTACTCAGAAAAGAAGCCAAAAACTTTTTTTCATTGTTTTTGCCACTGACATGAGGACAGGGATCAACCCTGGCCCTGTCGTATTCAGCTCGACAGACAGAAACACACCAACATCTGCTCAGACTGGTGGTTAGGGGCGTAAACCGCAGGAGGTGGCCAGGATTGCAAGCATGCCTCTCTCCCAAGGCACATCTCCTACTGTGTGGCGTAAGGATGCCTCCACTCAGTGTGCTGCCTGTTTTGAGCTCCACCTTGAGGTGCCTTTCTCTGTCCCATGCCCTGTAGGAGAAACCTAGCTGAAGACTGTGAATTCAGCTCCTGTACTCGGCTGTTGCCTTAATGATCATTGTCTTTTGGGGTTTGTATGCCTAGGCCCCTTTGAGGATTCCCCTCAGCTGGGCTGGAAGTAATTAATTTTATTGTGCCAGGGTATCTGATCAGCCAGCTTCTATCATAGTTTCATGTAGGGAAGAGAGCCAGATAAAGCCATAGCTGACACGGTTGAATACCGAGGCCTGCAGGGAAACCTCGGAAAATGACCTTAATCATTGCATGCAGCCAATGTGAGAAGGGCAGAATCACCTGAAATGATCAATAGCAGTATCTCGTCAATAATTTTAATAGCTTGAATATGGACTGGGCACTGTTCTGGGAGATCCCAAAAGATCTCCCTTTGGCAAGATGAGGCTCCCTGTGTCTTTGATCTCATCATCTCAAAGCACTTTACAGATACAAAATGACTTGCAAAGCAATTCTCATTATCTGTATTGCACAGATGATCAAGGCAAAGGGTAGAGAGGCTTAGAGGGTACAGCTGGGTCACTCAGAACGAGCAAACAAATGTCCTACACATAGGCAGTAAGCACTCTCAAAAGCAGAAATTTGTTTGAACCTTAAGGTGATGCCTTTCCCTGTATCTCTTACGCAGCAGCTGGCTGCATTGCCCCAAACGTGGGGGCAAGCGTTGCCTTTTTGCTGCCTGGACGTGCTGTGCCGGGCTCCCAGGACCTTCCCCCTGGGCACAGCAGAACTGGCTTCTCCCCCTTTCCCCTAGGCCGGATCAAAAGTCTCTGAACCTCGGTCACCGCTGCCTCTTGGGTGTCCTATGCAACGTGTGTGCTTTGTGTGGCCACGGACGTACAGGCAGGCACTTCGCTGGGTGGGAGCGGTAGGTGCAGTGAGCATCCCAGTGAAATAAATAGTTTGTGATCGCTGTCACAATGATACTAGTAACAGTAAATAGGAAATTGTCTAAGTCTTTGGACAGTGTCTGTTTAGCCCCAGGAGGTGCTGGTCCTTTTTGGATCCCAGGAAGAAAGGCACGAGCACTCTCAAGAAAGTTAACCATGTTACTAATATGCCACAAAAAGTTACAACAAGTTATAACTTCTTACGTCCCTTCTGATGCCCCAAAATGATACAGCATCAGACAGACCTCTGGCCATGGCATGGCACGTTGCCCAGACTCCCCATCCACGGTGAGGTCCACCAGCTTGTTGTCTTTAGAGTTTTTATAGGGTTTTCTTGGAAGCAAAGCAGCTCTATTCATCACTTTTACTGCGGTGCAAAAGGAGGTTTATATGAAAACACGCTGGCCTTGCTTCAAGATAAAATCAGGGACGTGCTGGTGGCGTCATCACTGATGACAAGTGGGTGCTGCCTACAGGCTCTTCGGTTACAACTACCCAGCTGCGTTTATCTTACAGCAAGGGATGTGGGTGGCACAGCGCGGTCCTCAGGGTCAAGTCGTACATGTAGTGCAGCACGGCACGGCACAAGCCTGCGCTGCTCGGGTCGGCTGCTGCGTGGATCGCGATCTCCTCCATGTGCGATGGTCTGGCAGGTCGCACCCCCACAGGGTTATTGTTTACATGGTTATGTGGAGCTGCACAGCCGTCTGTTGTTGCTGCTGGTGGTATAAAGGTGTTAGCAGGCTGTGTCCAGCTGATGAAGTCGTTATTTCATCGGTTCACTGTATGTCTTTTCAAGCCTTGCAGATTGACTGACTCTCTTAGCATGATCAAGGTACCGAGGACAGCCTTTTTCAACAGCACATCCCACAAACATCTCCGAAATCTTGTTAAGCCTTATCAGCAAGTGAGATGGGAGTCTCTGGGTGAAGCAGTCATGATAAGGCCAAAACTCTGCTCCTACAACGTCACATGAGTAAATGCACTGCAGGGTGTTAAGTCAAAGGCTTTCGCTTTGTTGCTTTTCACAACTAGCATAGTAAGTACGCTTCAGTAGGGATTGTTACCTGCTTAATGTGGGAGATACCAAGATGTGTTAGGTTACTGAGACGCTTTAAAAATGTGTGTCTTTCCCTTATCTATCTGTTGCCCCATAAAACTTTGAAGTGGTTTCCTTTGAACGCTGATTCCTCAGGAGGATTGCTGCTTGGATGGTTGTCTCCACATGTAGAAAATGCGTTCCAACACAAGCTGAAAACCTTCAGGCGAGGGAGATTTTTCCGTAAATGCCAGCCGAGATGTGAGTCCCGCCTGTTGTGGCTCCAGTCGAATATTTCTAGATTTCTAATTTCTTGTGATGCAAACCTACAAGTAAAATCCAATACACTGTTTGATAGACAGATTTAAATATTTGGAAACACATAGATTGAATTCAGCGCCATTCGAAGCATAACACAATTTGTAGGCAAGTTCAATCAGGTAATTTTCCGAAAGCGTATTAACTGATCTGAGTTTAACCTGATCTGAGGTAATGAATGTGAGGTTTTTGAAGCTCAGATCCAGTGCTTTGCAAGTTCACGTATTGCTGTGGTCTGAGAGCAGATAAAACAAATAGTCCATGTCTTTATCCTAGCAGGTGCATGAAAGGTTCAACTTTTCACAAAGTTAAATGGATTTTTTTCCCCAACAAATTCTAACAACCTAGCCTTATCTTGTCCTAAAGGTAATGGCTTGCAAATTAAATTCTGTGACATTATTAACAGTTTGAAAGATAATGAAGTTGGGTTGTTTCATAAAATTGATCCCAGAATAAAAAAGCCTGACTTTTATAAGGACACAGAGTTTTTGAGTGATTTCCAGATAGGTCTTCAAAAACACAGGGTGGAAGATTTAATCGTTTTGAAGATACTAGAGAAGAAAAAGACTGTGTGAGGTATAGATACTGTCAGCATATTTTTTTCTCTCAAAATTTAAAGATAGCTTCATCCAGAAAGGTCAAACTCTGCAATAATTTTTCAAAAGCTATTTCTTTCTGAAAATAATTAAATGTAAGGCGTAAAAGAGCTCGCTGGGGCACACTATGAAGCCAGATGGCAGGTACAACAGTTAGAGAAGGGCTGGTAAGAATTCAAGTGTTCAATTTGTTAAAGGTTTTGCAAAGCCAGCAAGTGTTTGGATGGAAATGTTACCAATGCAGGAGTGACATACAAAATGAGCATTATGGCACCTCAGCTAATGCTTGCTTAGATCAAGAGCTTCCATATTAAACAGTATATTTAAATCCTATCCGTGAACGCTCTTTATTTAGTTAAGCAAAGGTGAAGTTCTGTTCCTGAGGAAAGCAGATGGAGAGATGCTCTGGTAAAGCTGCTGAAGAAGAAAGAATGGTTGAATCAGTGAGATCTGCAAAAGCCCCTCCTCCTGAATCAAAATGTTTTCCATGGGGATTGCTGTAGTAGCAGTTCTTGCCCGTACTGAACTGCTGCAAATAGAATTCCCAGAGCAAACTCCTGGTAGTGCAAACAGCACAGCTGACATTTAGCCCTAGTGCAGCAGTGGGAGATGAAAAACCCTCGGGTACTTTGTGCGGATTGCTACTGAGATGTAATTTCCCTAATTCTGTTAAGTTAAAGAAAAAAAAAAAAAAAAGGGATAGGATAGAAATGACCTGACACATTACAGTTAAGGTTATTCTTTAAGATTTGTGAACTTCTGAAAGATGTCATCAGAAACTGCTTTGATATGGATATAGGCAAGTATCTAAGTGACAGCATTATCATTTATTTCCATTTATTGTTAAAACCTTCAAGCTCCAGTGAAAGACTGTGAAGGAACTGATGATTTCTACTTCTACATATAGTACATGGTAGTTTTATGGGGTAACAGAAGATTTCTGGTCTGTGAGGATCATGAAGAGCAAGCAAAACTGATAGTATTGGATGCAGTCACTTTATTTCAAGGGAAAAACAGTCTGAACAGGTTTTCTCAAGAGAGAACAGCTGGATAAATGGCCCATTAATAACAGCAGTAATACAATAATTCTGTCCTATAGTTCTAATAATCATGTTCTAGATCATTTTTAATTACACAAAGCATGCCTTTATAAAAAGCTCACAAGAAAAACTGTTAGCTACTTTATAAATAACATGGATTGTAGTTGTTTATGGGTGTAATAAGTTTTTTCCTCCCAAGGTTAAAAAGATTGCATTAAAGGAATTAATATTGTCTTGGGCTGTTTTCGTCGGCAGTATTTAACATTGCTTGTACTGACTGATCGGTCACATCGGCACACAGTCTGGCACAACAGGAATAATTTGGAGAGCAAAACAGTTGGTGGTGAGGGCCCACTGCCCACATTATGTACATTTTAGGGAGCTTTATTTTAGAGAGGTGCTGCAGTCTAGTCCTTAAACTGAATGCCCGTTAGCTGTGCTTCTGCATAATGTCTTCCAGCTTTGTTTCAGCTGCGAGGAAGCCAGAGGATGTGTTCAATACTGTTCCACACGGTGAACCAAAGCACAGCAAGGACAAACAAGTGGGAGAGTTGCTTCCAGTTGCATGCCCTCCATGTCTAAACAAATATGCTGCTGTAGATACAGCCTGTGACAAGAAATGGGCATATTTGTGGCTTCCTGCCCTCAAAATGTTCAGCTGCATGTAGTATGTCTAATCTGAGGAATGACATCTATCTGCTGGATGTGAATTGCTGAAGCAGAGAAGTAACGTAAGTATCCTCTCCAGAGGAGTATCTTCAGCTTGACCTTATTCCTTTGTTTTCAAGGACATGGCACAGCAGTTAGCTGCACTGAACACTAGCCCAAAATAGCTTGTTAGGACTTTCTCCAAAGCCTATTTAAGAAAGTGCAAAGCCCTCTGGAGCTACATGGGCCAAGGGACTTCCACATCATGTTACCTGCTTCAGTGGAAACAGAGGGCAATTGCTCTGTGATACTTATTCATACCACGGTTAGAAACTTCTGAAATACTGGGATACGTTCTGAGTCCCTGGGTTTGTCCACATGGAAGTTTAAAAGTCTTAGTGATGGACTTAACTGAAAATGGATAACACCCTGTCTTCAGCAAAGACATCAAAAATCAAATATTTTAATCTTGTTAAAAAGATAGAGAACCGAACTTTCTATAGAGCTTCTTGGAACATAAACTGCAGCTCTTTCCATTAGCAGATAGATGAACTGAGTAGCATTTCAAACAATATTATTCTTTGTAAGCACAGCTAAAATATCTTCATCTAAAAAGATTGTATGCTTACATGCTTTTAGAATCATCATATACTTTTCACTTACCTGTGGTTTTTTTAAATTTACTCTGAAAAAAGAGGTGGTTTAGTATTAATGAATAAAAGATGTATTCATTAAAGCAGCTTCCAAGGATCAAGTTTTAAAGTGAAAATAATCAGAAAAGACAGAGAAAGTAATTCCTCTAGGTGATTTCAAAAAGAATAGGAAAAAGGATGGGAGCACATGAACTCTTAGACTCCTAAAACTCTTCAAATGCTGGTAGTAAATGCTGGGAAATAAATTAATATGGATGAATGGGAGGGAGAGAGAGAGAGAAAGGAAGCCAAAGGAGCAATAAGCAAAAGCTTTAATTAAAATGTTGGTCTAGATATTTACACAGCAAGAATGAACTAGTGGCAGAGTATAATCTCCACTCAAAATCCTATAAGATCTAGCAAAAAAGTTGCATTTAATGCACCAAAAGAGATAAGTAGAAGTGTTCTGTTTACAGGATGGTCTGCAGGATAGGTGACATGTATGTATAAATCTCAGAAAAACAGAAGGTCAACGTTCAATCCAAGTACAAAGCTGTCTAATCGAGCCAATAAAACACACACACACAAATAATTCTTATTCTTTTCCCTACCACTGAATTACCCGGGTGACTTCTTAAGCTAGGCTTGCTCAGGACTCGGCAGCAGTTGTTCTCAACTGTTTGCTCGTTAGGGTGAAGGCTTTTCTAAATATATCACGGGGGCTGATGCTGATGCCACTTACCCAGCAGTAACATGCACGGTAGGTGTGGTCGCTGTCAGGCTCAGCAATGTCTTGAGTTCCTGGCGTCACCGTGCACGCTGTTGGAAAACAGACGTAGAGCCCTTGAGCCACTGCTGCCAGTGGTGTCCTTCCCCGGGCAGTGTTTCGAAAGGAGGGGCAGGGGCACAGGCAGCCTGCCCGCAGGCAGCCCAGGGGGGATAAGAGAGGCAGCTGGCACAGCTGCCCGCCCGGGCCAGGCACTGCCAGCAGCATCTGGCCGTGGTTTAGTACCACCTGCCCAGGGTGACCCATTGGCTACGCTGCCTCTGGTATTGGCCTTTATTGACTTGTCACAAGAAGAGGCAGGTCGGCTCTGAACTGGGGGAGGTCCTGTCAGAGATTAGTATTCTGGTAAACTGCTCAGAAGATACAGCGTGAACCACTGCGAAGGCAGACAATTTTGTCACTCCTGCACACTCCTACTCCTTAGCACGTCATTCGCCACATTGGGTGCCCGTAGCATAAAAAGGCTGCATAAGCTTATAGAGTGCAAGTCACTGTGGTTATAATTCGATAGCCACAGACATAAGACACTGCTGCATACGTGCGTGACTTTACTGGCTCAGTCCTAAAGCGGAGGAGTCTCAGAGGTGATTTAAAGGAGCACTCTTTGGGCTCAAATCCTTAAAAGTACTGAGGTGCGTGAATTTACATTTCAGAGGGAGCAGCATGCGGAGTGAAATCCAAGAGCTAATTCTTGGGCACTTAGACTGCAGCTGTGATGTAAGCACCAAATTCAGCAGTGAGATCCAGAATAGTTGCTTCCCACTCCCAAATGCATCTCTGGAATCTCGGATTTTGAATGAAAGAAACCTTGCACACCGAGGCACACTGCCTCGGCTGGACAAACCACCTCTGTGCCAGGCTCCTCTCTGAGGCTATTGAGGAGCCAGAATTTCAGCAGTGTCACATTTTGGTCTCTTTGCTTCTATTCGCTAAGTGCACTTTGATGGCATTCTAGGAGAGCAGTGAAGTGGTAGCCTTTTCATTTTGCTTCCAGCAGCAGCATCCTTCCCATCTGACAGCTGCATACCTAGCTTAAGGAGGAAGGGTCGTCCTGCGCAAACACGTCCTGGGGTGGTTTGTAAGTGGCACTAGGCAACTCCAGCCTCTGTGTGGATGGTGAGGAGTGAGCAACGCTGTTCCTTGTGGGATGGGACACTTCTTTATCCTAAAAGAAGAAAAACAGATGCCTAAAATATTCATTAATGCAAATGAAGTTATTCAGATTTTCATGTGGAAAGGTGTGCTGGGGTAGAGTTAATTTTCTTCACAGTAGCTGGTATGGGGCTCTGTTTTGGATCTGTGCTGAAAACAGCGTTGATGATAACCCAG
>JAVKLA010000057.1:17947084-17967965 GCA_034782735.1 Sagittarius serpentarius | reverse complement strand
TTGTTGTTATTAGTGTCATTGCTAGTTTCTTCCTTTCTGTTCTGTTAAACTGTTCTTATCTCAACCCACGAGCTTTATTTTCCAATTCTCTCCCCCATCCCGCTGGGTGCGGGGTGGGCAGTGAGTGAGCGGCTGCGTGGGGCTGAGTTGCCGGCTGGGGTTAAACCACGACACAGGCCCACCCACAACCCACTGGCAGCACCCTCACCCTTCTCTCCCCCTTCCCAGACCCAGCTGAGATGCACGTCAAAACCAAACCCCAAGATGGTTACCCACGTGAGGGGCTTCATTTTTCCTTATGCCAGATGCTAGAATGGGTCTCATGTAGAATTACAGGAGATACTCAGGTTGAAACAACAGAAAATTTGGTTCCAGCGATATCACAAAACTGAAAGATAAAGCCACTAGTTGCTACTTCCTTTTCACCACACTGGTGTCTAAGTTTCCTGGAGTTAAGTATAGGCTACACATTACTTCTCCTTCCTCTTCTTGCAACACCCCAAATATCTGGTTGGCTTTCAAAGATGAATAGTCCAGCTCTGGGATTTTGATGAGCTGATGCCACTGCTCCATGAGGTGAGTTTTAGGACATAATAGCTTCTGTCACAGTGACGCTGCGGAATATCTGAGAGGACCATGTGAGGTCAGAAAACACAGGGAATTATGCAAGGGCTTTGAGATTTGTTTTTCCAAATGAGCAAAGGTCAATACAATTCTTTTTTGGAAGTTCTTGCTTTTGCATCATGAATGGGAGTCCAGGATAGACAAACAAGAGGACAGCTTAGTGATTGAGTTTCTCCTAAGGTTAATACTAGATAAGGTAAATCATAGTCCAAGGTAATTAGGCAATTAGGTTAAGAGATTTTATTATGAACAGAATGCAGCATTCAGCTGCAATGTTCAAGAGCGTAATCTTGTATGAATATAATTCTTCTTGTGGATCTCAAATATTCTGGGATGGGGGAAAATCATCTGCAAACAAGAAAAGAAGAACATAAGGTAAGAACTCTCTTGGTTTATGTTTCGAATTTTTTTTTCCTTTGTTCTTGTACACTGACACTAATTTGCCACTGAGGGCTGTCAGTTAAAAATCAAAGACTTTAACTGAGTTCTTCAGTTAGCAAAGCAAAAGCATAAAAAAGGGCAAGACGACGTTCACAAAGAAGGTCTCATTGACAGTTTCTCTCTTTAATTGAAAAGTATTACATCTGTACGGAAACAAAGGACTGGGCATGTGTGTTCTTAAGCAACGCATACTTCCAGAACCTCTCACTCTTGTGGAATCTTAATAAAATATTGATAAAATATATGATGCCAGAGTTGCAGATATTATTAGGCCAAGTATGACATAGATAAATGCAACAGCTAAAACAGTGAGACTGGGACTTAGCTTGTGAAATGTAAGAAAATATTCAGAAAAAAACTTTAGAAACCAGAAGTGGAAACCTTCCATTTTACAAGCTTGCCAGCTTTTCCATAATTATATCTATCTGTTGTCAGTCCTTCAATAATGCCATTGCTAGAAAAAGGCTAAAACTTTATTTCCTCAAATGCTTCTGAATTTGCACCAGCAAAGATGGTTTTCATTTTGTGGGTGTTTCTCTTAAGAAAAAAAGCTCAATTACCTACATCTGCTTTTGCTCAGAATTCTGCCATTAGCGGTATGTCTTGGTAACAATAAAGGAAGGGGAAAAAAAAAAGGCGCAGACAGATATGGCCAAGGATTTAAATCAGTGGCTATACTGATACCACTTCTTTGGCTCAGGACTGTACGTCTTGAACAAAGGTACTCTCCCACCAAAACAAAAAAAAAAATCACCCCAGTTTTACTGAACTTAGCAGGGCTTCTTACTGCCTCATACTTTGCACACCCAAATTAAGAATCTCTCACCAGGTACACATTTGATTCTCAGTTTTGGCTATTTTTCTAATTAAATAATCCCATGTATAAACAACCTCTAAGTGCTCATTAACCAAGGGATGCATGCAGGTTGCTTTTTTAAGTGGGATATCCAGATTCCCTTTTCAATTTCATCAGCAGCAGATGGACATAGTAGAAAAGATTTTACTTCTCTGTGCTTTATTTTTCCTACTTATACGCCTGGAGATAATAGTGGATTAATGTGTATGTCATTTGCATTTAGACACATAATTTATCTTCCCAAATTAGGAGGCTAAATTCCATATATACTCAAGGAAGCTGAGCTCCTCCAGAGGCAACTGAGAAGAATTATAACCTAAATGACCTGAATATCTTGTTCAGAGTAAATGGACAAATTTGGCCTGTGGCTGATTTTTTTTCGGATGAACAGCCTATCACAGAGGTTACTGCTACAGGCAGATACTTTCAGAACAAGACTGAGAAAATGAAAAGGCAGGGGTTATCCAGAAGACAAAAAATATGTTCACTGTTTTTGGAGGGCCTATTGACCTACTGATCAAAATGTGATCTGCTACAGACCAAGAGCTCCTGATCTTCATAGAGTTTTTGTTAAAAGTTCCTTTACAGGATATCTTGTTTGCTACATAGCACCCCAACTTTATTGCAGAACAAGGGCCTAAGCAAGCTAATGCTATGTGGAAATTAGACCTGCTCTGACCTCCAGAGGTCCCTTCTAACATGGATTATTCTCACAGGGAGACACCTGCAAGTTCCTCATATGTCTGGTCTTAAAAACAGGGAGACCAAAGAGACAAAAGAGGATTTTATATTCATATAAACCTATGCTATAAGAAAGGATGTTTCTTGCCAGTTTTCATTGATTATTCTTCTTGTGCCACAATAATGATAGTAATGTAAACAGGTCTTTTTTTCTGCTGATTCCACAAAAACTGTAAAAACTCAATAAATTTGCCAATATTCCTCTTCTTTTCTCTTCTTTCTCCTTCTTCCACTCCATGTGTGGTCTTTCCAGGCCACACAGACTAAATACCAAGTCTAGCCATTGTCTGGCACAATTTCTGTAAGGAAACAGCAACTGATGAAGAACAGCTTTGGTCATCACTGTTGGTGTTTATAGTATTTCATATATTTTTGATGTCCACATGACATAGTTACTCAAGACGAACTTGCCGCTGACTGCACATGCAAGCCTGGAGCAGCAGTCACCTCGCCTAACTGAAAGTATCTGCAGTGCAGACACCTACATCTGACCTGGTCATCATGGGAACTCTTTACAGATAATGGAGAGAAATCCTACTCTTGGATTGCAATTACTTTGGCCCATCTAAAACTTCTGCGATAGGATGAGATAAGTGATATTCTTAAAATGTCTCTATCATCTAACCTCATCTCCTGGTTTCAGCTGGGATAGAGTTAACTGTCTTCCTAGTAGCTGGTACAGGGCTGTGTTTTGGGTTTACTATGAGAAGAATGTCGATAACACCCTGATGTTTTCGGCTGTTGCTCAGTCGTGTTTAGACTCAGTCAAGGACTTTTCAGCTTCTCCTGCCCAGCCAGCAAGAAGACTGGAGGGGCACAGGGAAGTTGTGAGGGGAGACAGCTGACCCAAACTCGCCAAAGGGGTATTCCATACCATGGGACGTCATGCCTGGTATATAAACTGGTGGGGGTGGCTGGGAGAGGAGCGCCGCTCAGGAACTAACTGGGCATCGGTCGGTGAGTGGTGAGCAATTGCACCGTGCATCACTTGTCTTGTGTATTCCAATCCTTTTATTATTATTGTCACTTTATTATTATTGTCATTGTTAGTTTCTTCCTTTCTGTTCTATTAAACTGTTCTTATCCCAACCCACATGTTTTACCTTTTTCCCATTCTCTCCCCCATCCCACTGGGGGGCGGGGGGAGTGAGTGAGCGGCTGCGTGGTGCTGAGTTGCCGGCTGGGGTTAAACCAGGACACCAATGAAGGGAGAATGTTGCATAGACCTGTTACTGTAGCTGTAGATCATAGAAACATAGAATCTTATAACCCTTCCATGGGTTGGAAGGGACCTTAAAGATCATCTAGTTCCAACCCCCCTGCCATGGGCGGGGACACCTTGCACTAAACCAGGTTGCTCAAAGCCCCATCCAACCTGGCCTTGGACACTGCCAGGGATGGGGCATCCACAGCCTCTCTGGGCCTGTTCCAGTGCCTCATCACCCTCATGGTAAAGAATTAGTACCTAATATCTAATCTAAAACTACCCTCTTTCAGTTTAAAACTGTTATCCCTTTTCTTAACACCACACTCCCTAATAAAGAGTCCCTCCCCATCTCTCCTGTAGACCCCCTTTAAGTACTGGAAGGCCCCTATAAGGTCTCCCCAGAGCCTTCTCTTCTCCAGGCTGGAAAACCCCAACTCCTCTCTCAGCCTGTCCTCATAGGGGAGGTGCTCCAGCCCTCTGATCATCTTTGTGGCCCTCCTCTGGACCCACTCAAGCAGGTCCATGCCTTTCTTATGCTGGGGCCCCCAGAGCTGAGGACAGTACTGCAGGTGAGGTGTCACGGGAGAATCACCTTCCTCGACCTGCTGGCCACGCTTCTTTTGATGCACCCCAGGATGCCATTGGCTTTCTGAGCTGCGAGTGCACATTGCTGGCTCATATTTAGTTTTTCATCCACCAATACCCCCCAAGTCCTTCTCCACAGGGCTGCTCTCAATCCACTCATCGCCCAGCCTGTATCCATGTTTGCCTCAACCCATGTGCAGGACCTTGCACTTGGCCTTGTTGAAATTCATGAAGTTCGCACGGGCCCACCTCTCTAGCCAGTCAAGGTCCCTCTGGATGGCATCCCTTCCCTCTAGACTATCAATCGCACCACTCAGCTTGGTGTCGTCTGCAAACTTGCTGAGGGTGCACTCAATCCCTCTGCCCATGTTACCGACAAAGATGTTAAACAGCTCTGGTCCCAATACGGACGCTATAATGAGGAACACTACTCATCACTGCTCTCCACTTGGACACCAGGCTGTTGGCCACAACACTTTTGAGTGCAACCATCCAGCCAATTCCTTATCTGCCAACTGGTCCACCCATCAAATCCATGTGTCTCCAATTTAGAGACGAGGATGTCATGCGGGGCAGTGTCTACATTTAGGTTAGGTGAATGCCCTTACCTCCTCCTCCTCCTCATTGACCTCACACCAGATCATAAGCTATACCATCGTGAAACCCTGAGGCATAGAAACCTCAGGACTCTCGAGTGTTTTGTAAACTCAGACACTGCTGCATCAACCAGGCAAGCAAGCTCCAAGGTTAAAATCCTCATACAGTTAAAGCAATGAATTATTAGTTTGAATCTGTCAAATACCTTTTTGCTGGTGCTCCATTATGAAAAAGATTCCAGGAGGAATGGAGTGCATGCCCATTTAAGGCATTTCTTGACTATAAACCTAACTAATCTAAATTCGAATTGTTTCTTCTGTTCAAGAAAGACTTAGATTCAGGTTGTGCCCACCAATGAAATGCTCTTAGCTACTGTGTATGAAACTACCTAAAAAAAGCCCCAAACCCCATTGTTCTATGAATAGAGAGGTAATCTTCAATCTGCAAAACACACATGGTCCGGGACAGTATGTGGCTCCCTTCTAGCATACCCTGAAGCATTCAAAAAGAAGCTTGTAGGCTTGCCTCAGCTAATTGGGCTGGTACCTCCTCCCTGAAGCATGGTAACTACCCAGGGGTTTCACAGGACACAGAAACAGGATGAGGAGGGGGTCAGGAATTGTCATCTTTAGCTAAAAAAAAGAAAACTTGGTGTTTCGGTCTTTCTTGATCCCTCCTTATTCCTCTGGCCATGTTTTTTGCAGGGCAAGGGTGCAGGTATCAGGAACGGTTTTGTCACATGAAAACAGCTATGGGCTCTTCCCTTGGCGACTCGGGTGCTGGCCGAGAGCACTGGCCCCAGCAGTGGGGAGTGCCGTGCCAGCAGATCGCTCCTTTCCCACGGCAGACCACAGCATCACTCACTGTCTCTCTTGGATACTCACAAAAGTGTTGGTGCAGCATCCCTGGCCTCTCTGCCGTCTTGCACTGCAGCAGGCATAAGCCCCTTGCCGCACAACAAGCTCGGACTTTTGTATATATACGCACTGCTACTTACGCCATACCCATCCTTTGGATGCTTCTCAAGGGAAGAGGAGAAAATACTTCTCCCCTCAACCTGGGAAAGGTGACCTTGTGCCCCTGCCCTTATCAGCTAGGCTGACAAAGAGGATCTGCTCCAGGTAGAAATGGCGTGGGGAGGCAGGGGGAGATGGTGTGGGAGTAACTGAGGAGCAGAGGTTCCTGTTTCAAGCATTACCTTATGAAGAGAGTCATACTACAGCTCATGTTATCATATTCAGAGATACAGATTGTTTAGGCTTACAAACAGAACCATCAGAAAGACACATTATTAAAATATATATTATTAAAATATAATCATAAAACTCCATTTTTTTTCAACTAGGCCGCCCTCTTTCTTCTTCTGTATTTAATCAATAAAAATGCTGTGACAAATTGGGAGGAAAAACCCCTTGTTATCTGTAATATCATGATACAAAGCCTGGTTTTCTTGTTCATCTTTGTGTTGTCTCTCTGGTTGCGTACAATTAAATCAAAAAGGGGCTACTTAAAGAAGGGACCAGGAAGAACAAGAAGGTGAGGAAACACAGGAGGCAGCTGAAATAAGCAGTGAGGCGTGTCAGCTCCCTCCCAGCATGAGCTGTCACCGAGACTCATTGCCAGAAAAGAAGAAGGGCTTTGAGAGAGAGGGGAGAAGCTGCCCGGACTGTACGGCGGACAGGATCCCTGTCAAGGTGAGAGCACGCTGCCCCCCCCCGCCCCGAAACAGATGTTTAGGCTGCCGTCACAAAAGGCTTCAGCTGAACTACTCTCACGCGGTTGATGAGGCTGTGCTGTGAACCGGAGCGGGGAACAGGCCCAAGTGTTTGTGTTTCTGAGCAGTGTTTCTTCCCTTTTTCAGGATGTCTCTGAAGTCAGACCCATTCCCAGCTCAGGCTTTTAGGGGTGTCCCAGCAGCCGCTGTGGGAGAGGGACCTGCCTGGGGAACAGGGAGATGAAGGAGGGCTTGGGGCTGCTCGGGAGCACCACGGCATGGCTAAAGAAACAGTGGGATGGAAGCTTTCCTTGTATGACTTGGCCTTACCTGTTTCGCACTCTGAGGGACTGTGTTTTGTTCCGGAGACAGTCTGGGCAGGCGGAGGTAAGTCAGTCACTTCAGCGTGTCCTCAGGCCCCAGCCCTGGCTGGGTCTGCTAACACCACCCCAGCTGATACGCAAGGGGTTGTGACACAGGACCTGGGTGGAAACGGGGAAGCCGAGCTCCTGAAGCTCGCCGCACAACACCGGAGAGGAGCCCTGAGTCCTCAGGGAGAAGCCGGCTCAGCCAGCAGCCGAGGAGGCAAGTGAAAGGCAGAGTGAAGAGGGTACCTGGAAATAAGCAGTAAATGCTTCTTGACTCCTATCATGCCCTAGTTTAGCTGTCTTCTCCTCCATTCTCTCCACCTCTTCCACTTTCTCGTTTTTCTTTTTACCTTCTGTTCTTTGTCACGTCCCAATTCCTCCTTGTTTTCCTTGACTTTCTCCATCTGCCTTGTGCCTCTGCTTCAGCCTACCCGCTGTCCTGCTCCCCCTCCTCGCTCCCACGCAGCAGCTTCGTGCACGGGGACTCCCTTTATCTTGTAACTCCTTCTGACCCACAGCCTGCAAGCCCTTCTGAATTTGTTTCTCACATACCTCCCCTTTTTAGCCCATACATGTTTTTCAAAGCCCCTTCAGATTTATAAGCTTTTTGACAATGCAACAGCGGGACACAGGCCCCTGACAGCAGTCCCACCAGAACTTCCTTTCCCCAGCGATTAGGGCTGTTGCCCACTCAGACGAAAGCGGTAGGCTCAGCAGCTGTAAGCCTGAGATGAAAAGACTATAATTCTTACATTTTCCCGACTCCTAAAATCGAAGCATGAGCTTTGCTCAGGATATTTTCTGAGACGAATGTGTCACCAAATGCTTTTCTTGTTTTTCATAAATACACCAAATACAGAAACTATCATTTTCTATTTAAATCACTTTTACTCCAACAGTGATCTGAACAGCAGCAACTTCAGGCACGGCCAAACTCCTCCCGGCAGTCTGTGTACTAGAGTTAGGTGAGCAAGTGTCTCACCCACACTTGACCCAACCGCAGGAGATGCTGGAGGCCTCCACTGAACTGAAAGCTGGAAGTGGTGATTCTGTTCTCAACCAGGGACTTCCAGTGGGTAGTGCATCTTCTCTTGCTGTGCAGCAATCAGTGCCAAGCAAGGTGCATGTCAGCTAAACATCCGTGCTGGCAACAGTTTCTGTGCAATCTTGTCATAGCAAAACAAGTGAACTATCATCAGCTTTGGGACTAATTGTGCATTTTGTTTTGGGGTATAATAACACAATTATATTTATCCTCCACGCTTCAACAGTTTCTCCAAATGAAGTTTAGGATCTTTTGCTCACCATGCATCGTAACAATATATACAGGGAAGCGTAGAGCTAAACAGTTTCTTGAAGAAGCTTGTTGTAAGCCAGCGTATTGCTCATAGCTATTGCATTTTTCAGGCACTGCCAGAAGTAGGGCTGAGATCGAGGGTTAGTTGGCCATTCCAGGACGGAACTTCTGCACAGCCTCTTCCTCAGCCGGACATACCGGGACTTCTGTAAAACCTTCTCAAGAAATATCAAGATAATAACATCCATTTTTTCATCTAGAAGCCGCTGGTGGGCCATGTAAAATGTTGTCTTGAAGCTGCCACTTTTAATATACTTGTTGGTCAGCACAAATATGGTCTTTTTGCTCAGCTGGATGCTCTGGGAAAGGTTGTCAAAGACTGGCTGTCCTGGGAGCCAGTCCCTTTCTTCCAGGCATAAATTGAACTGTCTGGCTTTTTGATCTTCCAGCCTTTCAACCAGTTCTGTCAGCACCCACTCATTCACAGCTGGATCTTCATTGTCATAGGCAATAAAAGCATCATAGCAGGCATCCGGTAAAGATAAACGCCGATAGCCCTTCAACTTGGCAGTGCAGTAATGGTAACTGTACCACACGTCCCAGAAATAGAGATGGCTCGTCACTGTGAACACCATAAAGCCTAGGACAGTTGAAGCTGACAGAGCGTACAGGATCAAATATGAGGTGTCCAGCTCACAGGTATACAGATCCAAGAAAACCATGCTCCTTCCTTTATGTGCCCCTGGGCCAGCACAGGTCACGTCTGTGGCCAGAAGAGGAATAGTCACTTGAGTCTGATTGATCCACCAAACAAACCACACGGCATCACAGTTGCACTTGAAAGGATTGTCATGCAAAAGCAGCATCCTCAGGTTGTTAATGACACTTTCAGGGAAGCTAGATTTCTTAATTACTTGGATTTTGTTTGAGCTGAGGTCCAAGTATTTCAATTTGAAAGCGCCTCTGAGAAAATGTTTGGTTAGCCGTTGAATGCGATTGTTTCTGAGCATCAGTTCTTGCAGGGTTGAAGAACAATTGGACAGCTCTTGGGGAACAGTAGCCAGAAGATTATTGCTGAGGTCTAGCGTTACTAGTTTCTCCAGAAAGTGGAGGTGTCCCCAGTTGAAACTCTTCATCTTGTTATTGGTTAAGTTGAGGATCTTGAGTTCTGGAGGCATAGCTTCAAAAACACCATGAGGCAAAAAACTGAGTGAGTTGAAGGAAATATCTAGTTGTTCCAGGCTGGTCAGATTCCTGAAGAATGACAAGTATCTAGCATTCCCATCCTTCCATAAAACATCTAAATGATTTCCTCTGAATTCTAAAATTTGAAGAGATTGACTTTCCATTCCTGTGTTAATAGAGGTAGAAATCTCATTCTCATTCATCATCAGCTTCTTCAGATGGACCAAGTTTTTCATAAAACTAAGCACCTGAGTAACACCTTCAGCCATAAAATAATGTTTGTTATTGCTCAGGTCTAGAATTTCTAAAAATTTTAGCTCTTTGAAAGCAGCTGAATATAGCAAGTCAAGCCTGTTGTTAGAAAAATCCAGGTATTTCAATCCAGACAAGTAGTGGAATTCACTTCCATTTAAAGTTTGACTTATTGCATTACCTGACAAGTTGAGGCATCTGAGGAAACTAAGATCATGGAAGTCTGAGGGGTTAATAAAAAATATGTTGTTTCTGCTTAAATCCAGAGTTTCTCCATATTGCAGGCACTCTTCCTTAACTGAAGATCGGTAGGAAGCAGCCTCTTTGTCTTTGGACCTGCAACTTCGCCCATACTCATCGTACCTGAAATAATGCATCTCTTGCAATACTTGCCTGTTGTATTGCTCTACTGAAATCCTAGGATTAGAGCAAAATCCATAAAAGTTGCTTTCACCTGAAGAAGGAGAAATTTTATTCATTGAGAGGTCTATGAGTTTAAGAGCTGGGAACTCCTTGAACACTCTCAGGTCAGCAACTTTAATAAAATTAGTCCCGAGATCCAACACTGTTAGATTTCTAAGACTGAGCAATGGATCTAGATTTCCTTCTCTCAGTTCTTTAAAGACATAACCCCTCAGCCTCAGGGTTTCCAGGTTAAAGAGGGAGGAAAATGTCTTAGACAGATTCAAGGATGGAGAATACATCTTCAGTTCAAAATTAAAGGACAGATCAAGCTCCACAAGGCTGGGGATAAACTTCAAAAACTGAGCATCTCCAATCTCCTTTATAAGAAAATTTTGGGAGAGGTCGAGCTCTTTGAGATTCCTGATGTTTTTAAACCAGCTGCTGGGTACACTCTGAAGAGAGTTACTGTGAAGTCGCAAAGTTCTTAAATTTTTCAAGGAATAAAAAGCCTTTGAATGTATCTCAATTGTGCTCTTGGGGCAGGGAATACAAGGATATGGGGCATTATAGCAACGTGGGCAATTACCACTTAGATCAAGAATTTCTAGGTTGTGAAGGGCACTTAAATCATGTTCTTCAATCACTTGAATCATGTTATTGTAAATGTACAATTCCTTTAAAGTAGATGACAAATTGGGTGGAATATGAGTTAAGTTGTTAGACTTCAGGGATAGTATTGTTAATTTTTTCAGCTCCAGAAAGGCTGTTTGTTCGATTTCAAATGAAACATTGCATGGATTGCGGTAGTAACAGTTCTGTCCCAGATACAATGCTTCTATGTTTCCTAGCTCTGACAAGTTGGCTTTTTGGATAGAAAAGATACTGTTCGCTTCCAGGCTCAGCAAACTTAAAGAAGCAGGAAGACCCTGGGGTATTTCCAACAGCTGGTTTGCATCCAAATATAATGACTTCAGTCTTGTCAGGGCAGCAAAACTGCCATTCTCAATCTTCGGTCTCCTGGTGCACACATGATCTTTGGGGCCCATTCTGACAGGCACACAGTTGCACCTGAAGTCAATCTCCAGGAGGTTTTCAAGATGAGCAAAGGATGTTGGATAGATATGGGGAATATGGTTGATATTCAGGGTAAGGTTGGTAGCATTTGCAGGGATCCCTCTGGGGACTTCCATGAGACGCCGATCGGTGCAGTCCACTGTCACGGTACCTTCAGAGGATTTAACATCACAGGGTAAACTTTTGGGAAACCAAGTTCCTGACAGCAGTATTGGAAATAGGAAGAGCAAGACAAACGGCAATGCATTTGACATCCTTGCACAAGGTACCTAAAACCAAGGAAATAAGGAGGTATTAATTTAAATGCAATAGGAACACGTCATAGGACATCAGATCAAGCATATACTGGGTCAGACCAAAAATACAGCTAACCTAGAGTCCTGTCTCTCACAATAGATAGAAGTGGATGTGCAGGTAGGATTTTAAGTTTTGGGAAGGCATGTGTTGGAATTTCTTCAAATGCTTTCTTTACTTCCTACTGTAGTGTTAAGATAAATATCACTCTCTAAATAATGAATCATAAAAGAAAATCAACTGAAAACATGACAAGGCAGGTGAACAAAGGCTACATTTCTGTGAATTTTCCTTTTTAAAGGGGAAACAAGTGGTGTTAAACATCCAGCAGACTGGCATTGTGCAATAGCATAAACGAGCAAAGTTAATTTTTTGAAACATATGAAAGACAGAGAAACTCTATAGTCACTTAAAAGATAGTGGAAATTTTCAAAACCATACTGACTAACAGGTGAGTGCCTAATTGGAATTTCACATTATCATAAGGATTCTTAGAATCATAGAATATAATCATAGAATCATTTAGGTTGGAAAAGGCTCCTAAGATCATCGCGTCCAACCGTTAACCTAACACTGCCAAGTCCACCACTAAATTGTGTCCCTAAGCGCCATATCTACACATCTTTTAAATACCTCCAGGGATGGTGACTCAACCACTTCGGTGGGCAGCCTGTTCCAATGTGTGACAGCCCTTTCGGTGCAGAAATTTTCCCTCACATCCAATGTAAACCTCTCCTGGTGCAACTTGAGGCCGTTTCCTCTTGTGCTAGCACTTGTTACTTGGGAGAAGAGACCAAGACCCACCTCACTACAACCTCCTTTCAGGTAGTTGTAGAGAGCGATAAGGTCTCCCCTCAGCCTCCTTTTCTCCAGGCGAAACAATGCCAGTTCCCTCAGCCACTTCTTATGAATCTTGTTCTCTACATCCTTCCCCAGCTTTGTTGTCCTTCTTTGGACACACTCCAGAACTTTAATGTCTTTCTTGTAGTAAGGGGCCCAAAGCTGAACACAGTATTCGAGGTGCAGCCTCACCAGTACAGGGGACCAATCCCTTCCGTTGTCCTGCTGGCCACACTATTTCTGGTACAAGCCAGGATGCTGTTGGCCTTCTTGGCCACCTGGGCAGACCACTGGCTCATGTTCAGCCAGCTATCAACCAACACCCCCAGGTCCTTTTCTGCCCAGCAGCTTTCCAGCCACCCTTACCCAAGCCTGTAGTGTTGCATGGGGTTGTTGTGACCCAAGTGCAGGACCTGGCACTGAGCCTTGTTGAACCTCATACAACTGGCCTTGGCCCATCGATCCAGCCTTTCCAGATCCCTCTGTAAAGCCTTCCTACCCTCGAGCAGATCAACACTCCTGCCCAACTTGGTGTCGTCTCCAAACTTACTGAGGGTGCACTCGATCCAGATCATGGGTAAAGATACTGAACAGAACTGGCCCCAGTACTGAGCCCTGGGGAACACCACCAGTGACCAGCCGCCAACTGGACTTAACTCCATTCACCACCACTTTTTGGGCCCAGCTGTCCAGCCAGTTTTTAACCCAGTGAAGAGTACACCCATCCAAGCCATGAGCAGCCAGTTTCTCCAGGAGAATGCTGCAGGAAATGGTGTCAAAGGTTTTACTAAAGTCTCGCTGGACAACATCCACAGCCTTTCCCTCATCCACTAAGCGGGTCATCTTCTCACAGAAGGATATCAAGTTAGTCAAGCAGGACCTGCCTTTCATAAACCCGTGCTGACTGGGCTGGATAACCTGGTTGCCCTGGACATGCCATGTGATGGCACCCAAGATGATCTGCTCCATAGCCTTCCCCTGCACTGAGGTCAGACTTGCAGGCCTGTAGTTCCCCAGATCCTCCTTTCAGCCCTTCTTGTAGATGGGCATCACATTTGCCAACCTCCAGTCAACTGGGACCTCCCCGGTCAGCCAGGACTGCTGATAAATGATGGAAAGTGGCTTGGTGAGCGCTTCTGCCAGCTCCCTCACTACCCTTGGGTGGATCCCATCCGGCCCCATAGACTTGTGTGCATCTAAGTGGTGTAGCAGGTCACTAACCATTTCCCCTTGGATTATGGGGGCTTTGTTCCGCTCCCCGTTCCTGTCTTCCAGCTCAGTGGACTGGGTACCCCAAGAACAACTGGTCTTACTATCAAAGACTGAGGCAAAGAAGGCATTAAGTACCTCAGCCTTTGTCACTATGTTTCCCACCACGTCCAATAAAGGATGGAGATTCTCCTTAGCCCTCCTTTTGTTGTTACTGTATTTATAGAAATATTTTTTATTGTCTTTTACCGCAGCAGCCAAATTAAGTTCTGGTTGAGCTTTGGAGCTTCTAATTTTCTCCCTGCATAGCCTCACGACATCTTTGTAGTCCTCCTGCGTTGCCTGCCCCTTCTTCCAAAGTTTCAGCCAAAGCTCTCTGTTCAGCTAGGACAGTCTTCTTCCCCGCCAGCTCGTCTTTCGGCACATAGGGTTGGCCTGCTCCTGCGCCTTTAAGATTTCCTTCTTGAAGAATATGTCCAGCCTTCCTGGACTCCTTTGCCCTTCAGGACTTCCTCCCATCCCAAGGAACTCAGTCAACCAGGTCCCTAAAGAGGCTAAAATCTGCCCCCTGGAAGCCCAAGGTGGCAGTTCTGCTAAGCCCCCTCCTTCTCCAAGAATCGAAAACTCTCATTTCATGATTGCTGTATCCAAGACTGCCTTGAACCATCACATCACCCACAAGTCCTTCTCTGTTCACAAACAACAGGTCCAGCAGGCACCTTCCCTAGCTGGCTCACTCACCAGCTGTGTCAGGCAGTTATCTGCCACACACTCCAGGAACCTCCTAGGCTGTTTCCTCTCTGCCGCATTGTATTTCCAGCAGACATTGGGTGAGTCGAAGTCCCCCACCAGAAGGGCTAGCGATCGTGAGACTTTTCCCAGCTGCTTATAGACTATTTCATCTGTCTCATCATCCTGATTGGGTTGTCCGTAACAGGCTCCCACCGTGGTATCAGCCTTGTTGGCCCTCCCCTGCATTCTTACCCATTAACACTCGACCCTTTCATCACCAGCATCAAGCTCTAGACAGTCAAAACACTCCCTAACATACAGGGCTATGCCACCACCTCTCCTTCCTTGCCTTTCTCTTCTGAAGAGTTTATAGCCATCAGTTGCAGCACTCCAGTTGTGCGAGTCAACCCACCGTGTTTCCGTGATGGCAACTGTATCACAGTTTTCCAGTTGCACAATGGCTTCCAACTCCTCTTTGTTGCCCGTGCTGTGTGCATTGGTGTAGATGCACTTCAGCTGGGCTATTGATCCTGTCACCTTTTCTTGGGGAGAAGCTCTAATTCCTATGGGACTGTTCTCAGGTGCTTCTGTGTTTCTAATGCATCAACAACCCTTGCATCTCTGCTGCCACGTGGATCTCCATCCGCTGCCCCTACTGAGATGGCTAAGGAGCATTGATTGCTGCTCTGACTGGCTTGGCTTTTTACCCTGTTGCATTCAACTTCACAAGTGTCACCACTATGGACCCCAGTCCTCCAGGCTTGTCAGTTTAAGGCACGTTTCACCAATTTTGCTCTCCTATTGCCAAATATTCCTTTGATTTTCTAGTCAGGTGGATCCCATATCTCCCTAGCAGTTTATAGTCATCAAACAGTGTCCCATGATCATGAAAGCCAAAACTCTGACGAAAGCACCAGCCATGTAGCCAAGTGTTGATTTGCATGATGCCTCTGTTCCTGCCTGCACTTTTTCCACTGACTGGTAAAATAAAGGAAAAGATAACCTAAGCACAGATCCCTTTGAATCACACACCCAGAACTTTGTAGTCTTGCTTGATTCTGCCCAGGTTCCAGCTTGGCATGTCATTTGTGCCCACATGAGAGTGTCTAGTGTCAGAACGGACGTATGGTTGACCTAAGCCAGTCAATGGCTATACTTCCATATGCTTTAATTCCAGCTTGCACTTTCACTGTCCAATAAGGACAGCGGGCCAAGAGGGCACTGTATCAATGCGAAGTGTGAAAATGAAAATCAAAGACAGATTTAAGATTGAGGATATCCCATAAAAGAATAATAATCAGTAATCAATTAGGGCCAAAATCCTATAGGCATTTAAAGAACCTTCCAAAACACACACTCTATCTGTCAAGTCTTTGTGGTCTTGGCTACTTTATAGATTTGTGTGTATTATGGGAAGAGCAATAAGCTTTTGATATTTCACAACTTATTAGTTACTTCCTCCGCAGCAGTCAACGTCAAAGAAACCCTGTCCCTCTGGCCAGAGGCAGCCAGCCAGGCAAGCAGGCTGCCAGCCTGGGCTTGCCTAGCACAGGCAGGGGGACCATGATCATTTTGCTGCCTTGCACAGCTTCTTAACTGCCTGTGTCTGGTGCTGGTCAAGAGATTTAAAGACAGTAAACCCCACAATAATCAACATCATCATTTCTCCCTGGAAAACTCAGTGTTGAAGGCTTGGAGAGGCATGGCCATGCAGAACGCTCTTAAACAACCAGGATTAGTTATGCATGGAATAATATTGACTAAATATGAATACCCAGTTAAGCAGATGAAAATCAGATGATTAGGTAAAGTGTTCAGGCTACACAGAAATGTCTTTTCGCTTTAGCTGGGACACAAGAACATATAAAGACCCACTCATACAGTACGTAAAACCCTGCTGAGTGTTGCCTAAAAGACATGCCTTGCAGGTGACACAGATTTGGAGATTAATTAAGGCTTCCTGTTGAACGCTATGTTTACTTAGACCGTGTCCCCTGTATGACTTTGTATTTCTGCATTATCTTAGATAACTACGCTAAATCTACCTATGCCTCTGTGTATCTGGAGGAGTACTCTAGTGACTAGCAGGGCAGCAGATGTGAGAGAAGCCAGGTCAAGTCTCACACAGCACCGCACTTCTGCTGTCTAGATTCAACAGCCTAATGGAGTCACTTTGGGGATTCGTTCAGTCAGCTATTGAATACAAACTTCAGTATGGAAGGAAAAAACGTAAAACTCCACTGCAGACCTTGAATTCAGTGTATTGTCACATGAGATTCGTATTGGTAACCTGGTACTGTACTACAGCACAGCCTTTCCCCTACCGTGATTTCCTTTCCCATTGCCGGGAAGTGCTACAGTGCTTGCTTCTTTTCAGCAGGTCCTCAGGAAAAAGGCACTGTAGCCAAATATCACAGCTGGTAGCCATGACTATCATTCATACAATTACTCAGGGAAAGCTACCCTGGACTAACCAGGCTATGCCTGTGAATTCACATTGCATTATTTTCAACTCTTGTGAAGTCATTTGTAAGAATCAAAATAAGCTTCATTTGGTTTATAGCAATTCACTTTGGAAACTCACCCAGACAGAGGCCACTGGGTAAGACAGTTCACCAGTGTCTTCAGTACAGTCTAACCAATCAACTTTAGAGGGTGATTAACTTTCCTGATTTCTTGATGTAGACAAGCACTTGGATGAAAATTATGAATAAGAATAATCAGAGTAAGTGGGGAGCTAATTTGGAGAAGATAAAAATGCATTAATTTCCTCCCACCATCTATCTCTTTTTTTCAGAACTTTTTTCCCTCCACAGTATGGGCAGGGATGTGGGAGGGAGAAGGAATGACTACCATTGATGTTAATTACATGGAAAACTGAAGGTCCTTCGTTGAATGAAAAGGGACATTGCCGAAGAAAAATCTGGAGATGTTCTTGTAAGTATTTTGCCTGCCTTCTTTTCCAAGGGACACACGGTATTATGCATGTAAAAGACTACATGAGACTAATGAAAAACCGGAGTGCCTGTCCTAACTGAATGGCCCACGGTGACCTCCGTCTCTTGCTTTACCAGACCAACGTACCCCAGGGGCCAGGGTCATTAGCCAAGGCAGGTGCCCGTGGAGCACCGCAGAGAGGTGGCAGGGAAACCGCAGAGACTCTCTGCACGGCAGGACACGTTGCTCCATCACATGGATGCCATTTATCTTTACCCACTGATGCATGCCACAGCAGACCGTGAAGTGCCAGCCCTCACCAGCCACGGACACGGACCTGCAGCCACCGAGGGAAATAGTGACAACCGGCGTGGATCAAACTCCAGCAGCCTGTCTTCCTTTAAAAGAAGGAAGGAAAACCTCTGCTTCTAACTGGAGGTCAAATCACAGAGTCGCTGCTCTTGAGGAAAACTTAATTAGAATCACCCTTTAAAGATTGCCAAACCAAATTAAAACCCCGCTGTCCGTGCATGAAAGCAGGACTTGGGCAAGGTGAGTTTGCAGTCTAGATTGCGGCAAACTTTCTGCAGGAACTCATACTTGGCCACTGCATTCAGGCACCTAATTTTAGGCACTCACCCAAGTTCCTCAATTCATTGCCATTGCTGTGGGCTGCCCTGAAATTCAAGAGAGAGTGGGAGAGAGGAGGGAGAGTCTCCTCTGCAGGCGCTGCTCAGCTCCGAACATGGAGGGAGCTCTGCCTGACTGCGCACCAAATGGAGAGTAACAGTGCAGGTTTGGTGCCTAAAATTAGGTGCAACGAATGTGGGCCTTAAAAGTCTTCATGAATATATTTGCAGGTTTCTTAAGAACACAAAAAATGCCTTTTGAGATGTTCGTAATGCTCAGATTTTGAATTCTCATGTATTGCAGTGTTTTCAGGAACCTAAGTGGTGTTGCAGAGCCAGCCTAGCTCCTACCATCTTTGTGCTTCATTTCTTTTTATATCCTTCTGTTTCCCAATACCCTTTTAATGCATTAGCTATTTTAACTGTAAACTGTTACATTCTGGTGCTGCATCTAACTATTTGCATGTGTAACACCTTGCGTCCGTTATAGTACCAGAACAAATAAAAAAGATTGTTTTAATTAGAAGAAACATGCAACGCTGAATTATGCAATGTCTTTGCAATGAGAAGCGAGTTTAAAAGGACAGCGAGCGCCATGTGTGTGAACTGTCCTTTCCTCTGTGATCTACGCTTGACTTCATAAGAAATTCAGAAAGCACTAATCTGCTCATATTAACTAGCACGTGCACAACCTACAATGATTTAGGATATTCTTCAAACATTCAGCAACACTACAGCTAGGTGTTTCTGAAGGAAGTTTTTCTGCAGCGGTTCCATATGTATTTTAAGAGGTGACGGGGGGCGGGGGGAAGGCTAGAGAAAAAAAAAACACCTCAGAAGTTATAGCAATTAGAAAAGACATTATTATACTCTTTCTGTAGCACAGCGGTACAAATAAATTCTAGGCAGTTAGTGTTAGTGCAAATAAATGCTTTCCTTTCCTGTCATCATGTATTGCAGCTTCTAACCACAACAGTAAATCTGAACATTTAGAAAGCAGAAAAGGAGATTATGTTCTTGAAAGTCTTCTGCAACAGTTCCAGTCAAAGAGGTCTAAGAGCAAATTTAAAATGAAAGTTTAACATACCATTTTCTGTGCACTTCCAGGTCTGGCAGATTTGTCACTGGAGGAGACTGTAAGTCAGAGGAGAAGAAAACAGCCTAAAAGAGGTCCCCACTGGTTCAGCTCAGGTGCGGAGGGGAGTATAACATTCTATAACTCACTCAAGACAACAGCAGTAATCACTACTCTATCACTACTCTTCAGCCGGACTGCGAATTGAGAAATAATTAAATGTGAAACAACTGCTGCAACGTACTTCCTCAAACATTTGTACTTAAAAATAAAAAACCAGTACCTCATTTACTCCCCCACACCCCATAAAAATAACTGACTACTCCTTTTTTTCCCCTTTTAAACAAATTCTCACATTACTCATACGTCTATGCACTGTTGTGACAAAAGTTATTTTGTTTTTCTTTTGGTCTCTATGCTGCAATTTGCTGTCGTCTTTCCTACTTTTGAACATGGTTTTCGTTTCAAATTGTGTATTTTGCCTAGCCACAGCGTCAAACCATGAAGAGCTATAATAAGGCCTGCTCCAAGAAGATGAACATCCAAGCCACAGGGAAACCCAATGGAAGGCAACTGCAAAATACTTGGTGACAGAGAGTTTGATCAATCAGTTAGGAGGCAAATGTGTTACGTAAGGGTAACATTCACTTCCGATGACTAAGATTCGCAGAAGTTCACGTCCCTTCTCTCCCCCCCGCCCTTTTTTTAGTGTAAGCTGCACGAACAGATGGAAATTGTTGACATTAACAATATGTTATATTTTTAAGTTTATTAATTTGTATTATTGTTATATTTGGAGTTCATTTCTGCTGCAAATACCTTCAAGAACTGGGACACATCTCTTAAGCTGAACACTGTGGAAGAAATGTCTATTAAGTGAATGGGACTTCGGGGAAAGGAACCAAAATAAACCAGGAAAAAAAGGATAGTGGTAAGGGCATAGGAAACAGCATACAAAAAAGTAAAAACTGTGTGGGAGAGTGTAGAAGGGGCCAAGATAAAGATGGCATGGATAGGCTTAAGCTGGTGACAATCCAGTAATTCATGGAACGGTGTCTATTTGAGAGTTCCTTACTTAGAAGTTTCTGTGCTTAGCAGAACAGACTAGTTCAATGGTTAGGACATTTATTAGGTGGGGGAGGGGCGTGTTTATGTCTTCTTTCCCAGCCTATTTTTCTTTAAATTTTAAATAGCAGTTTATAATTTCTCTGACTTTTGTGGAGCTGAGGAACTCATTTCGGAAGACTGGAACCTGAAGAATGAACAAGGAAAGACTTTGCAGTCATACTTTAAAATTCCCAAGTTTTAGTGTCTAAGTCATATAGACATAAACCAAACCAAGGAAGTGTACAGCATCATTACTGTTTCAATCAAGGCCTAGGAAAGGGCTCAGTAATTCAGTATAGGTTCAGGACTATATTGCTCACCTTTGTGCTTGATTACTAAAAGTACTGTAATAAAGTACAATTCCTCTGCTATTTACTGGTAACTGGATTTTTCTTTTCACATGAGATGCACTGAGGTTTTCATTGGGGGTTATTACAAGTAATGCAGACGTCTCACTAAAATTCTGCTGCAATCTGCAAGGCCATTCAATGTATTTCTGGTAAGAGGAAAACCTTCCTTGCAGACACCCTACATTAGTGTCCTGGTTTCGGCTTGAACAGAGTTAATTGTCTTCCCAGTAGCTGGCACAGCGCTGTGTTTTGGGTTTAGTATAAGAATGTCGATAACACCCTGAGGTTTTCAGCTGTTGCTCAGTCGTGTTTAGACTCAGTCAAGGACTTTTCAGCTTCTCCTGCCCAGCCAGCAAGAAGGC
>JAVKLA010000057.1:17910789-17941511 GCA_034782735.1 Sagittarius serpentarius | reverse complement strand
TAAACCGTTGACCAAGTCTGGGACTAGGAGTGGATCTAGCTGCCCCTGGGCTCCTCTCTGAGAAGGAGTCTAGAAAGTAAGGGGATCCACTCTGAACCTCGTGACTCAATGGGAGGGCTTTCCTTATTTTCTTCCAAGGCTTCCGTTTCTTTTTCTATAACTTCTCCTTTCAAACAGCGGCTAAATGACATGATACCAGGTTCATACTGATAAGTTCACTTACACTTGTGCAAGGTTAGCTTTGTTGAATAAATGTTGATTGTTGATTGAACTCACCTGGTGTCATTTCACCTCAATTCTAACAAAGGAAATCCACAAACCTGCGTCGTTCCAAGTTTGGGACGCGACAGGCGGGGCCCAAAAGTGGTGGTGAATGGAGTTAAATCCAGTTGGCAGCTAGTCACAAGCGGTGTTCCCCAGGGCTCAGTACTGGGGACAGTTCTGTTTAGTATCTTTATCCATGATCTGAACAAGGGGATTGAGTGCACCCTCAGTAAGTTTGGAGGCGACACCAAGTTGGGCAGGAATGTTGATCTGCTCGAGGGTAGGAAGGCTCTACAGAAGGATCTGGACAGGCTGGATCGATGGGCCAAGGCCAATTCTATGAGGTTCAACAAGGCTCAGTGCCGGGTCCTGCACTTGGGTCACAACAACCCCATGCAACACTACAGGCTTGGGTAAGGGTGGCTGGAAAGCTGCTGGGCAGAAAAGGACCTGGGGGTGTTGGTCGACAGCCAGCTGAATACGAGCCAGAGGTCTGCCCAGGTGGCCAAGAAGGCCAACAGCATCCTGGCTTGTACCAGAAATAGTGTGGCCAGCAGGACTACAGCAGTGATCGTCACCCTGTACTCGGCGCTGGTGAGGCCGCACCTGTGTTCAGCTTTGGGCCCCTCACAACAAGAAAGACATTGAGATGCTGGAGCATGTCTGAAGAAGGGCAAAGAAGCTCATGAAGGGTCTAGAGAACACGTCTTAGGAAGAGCAGCTGAGGGAACTGGCATTGTTTCGCCTGGAGAAAAGGAGGCTGAGGGGAGACCTTATCACTGTCTACAACTTACCTGAAAGGAGTTGTAGCAAGGTGGGTGTAAAAGTCTCTTCTCGCAAGTAACAAGCATAGGACAAGAGGAAAGCTAGCTCCTGAGCTCAGTCACTTTTCTCTTCAGTGTCTTTTGTTCTCTTTCCCCTCCTTTACCTTCCCTTAAAAGTACAGAACACGGGCCTGAAGAAGAACGAGATGAGTGTCCACAACCGCGCCTCATTTCTCACTCATGACAACCATACTGGGTCTGGTTGGGTTAAAGTTCATTTTCTCTGTAGCAGCCCCTATGGTGCTGTGTTCTAGACTGGTGACCGAACCGGTGTCGATAACACACCCGTGTTAGGGCTGCTGGGGAAGCTGGACAGCCTCAAGGCCGCCTCTGCTTCTCACGCTGCCCCACTGGGGAGCAGGCTGGGGGTGGGCAAGATGCCGGGAGGGGACACAGCTGGGACAGCGGACCCCAACTGACCCAAGGGACATCCTATACCTCATGGAGGCAGGGGAGAAGTGTTGCCAAAGCAGCCATCACTCTGAGGCTGGCTGGGCATCTGTCTGCTGGTGGGAGGTGGTGAGTTATTGCTTTTGCACCATTTACTTTTATTTCCTGCACCAGCACTGGCAATAGACACCTGACAAACAGCTCCAAGAGGGACTTGTGCAGCAAAAACACACTCAGGTTTCACTCCTGATAGTCCACGGCCTCAGCAACAGGCTCTGACCTTTCAACATCTAAAAACCCTGGAGTCCACAGCAAGAGCTTCCAGAAAGGCTGCAAACTTCAAGTACTTTTACCGAGAAAGGCAAAAATTTCTACTTCCACTAGGGCAGTACAATGAGTCAAAATAAGGTTTATAGACAAACATGAGCTAAACCCTCTAACTTCTGCTACACAATGTGGTGTTTTTTTCCTTTATTTCAAAATAATGCTGCTGAGAGAAGAAAGCTTCCCCCCCCAGGCTGAACTGTCACCTGGTCTTCAGATCAGAATCCCAGAACGGGCCAGGGAGCGTAGAGCATTAAGCACTGAACACCTCACAATTTTCTGTTTCCATGCCTTTTAATTCTGTCAAAATGGATGGGGGTTTTCAGAGCTGTTGGAATTCACCTATAACTCTTCATAAGTATTTCAAGTGCGCAAAATGGGGCAGACAAAATAAGCTTAATTGCGTTTTCCTTCTGCTCTTTCCCCCATCTCATCCTGTTAAATACAGTTGAGTAGGTTTGCTTACAACGATCTGAGAAATAAGAACTTCAATTGCTCATAAAGCATTGACTCAAACTCCCAATGAAATTTAAACATTGTGTCCCTTCTGTCAGACCATAAGAATAAGGAGAAGGATTATCTTCTTAAAAAGATGTGTACCAGTCTGGTGTGATTAACAGTTCGTCCCTATGTCCAAGACACCTGGAGCGTGATTTATGAGCAAGGTTTGCATGAGAATCAATGCCTTCATGCTTCCCTATCATCTGACCTGTGCAAGGCACGGTCTCCAAAAAAGAGTATCAAAAGAAGAAAACCACAAGAAATCTCTTGGCACAAGTAATTTTCAAGTTTTATTTACTGTACTTGTGCACAGTAAAGGCAAATAATTCAGCATTTTATTTGTAGCAAAGATCTGATCTATAAAGCAACTGAACTGGTATCGCACATTAGAAGTATGGTATACCTATTGTGTAGTAATAAGGTCTAAATTTTGGTATAAATGTGTGGCCACAGACTTGGGGTTAACAACTTAGCTGCAAAGTAATCTTTTCAAGACAATAGGTTAAATAATGTTACATTTAAAAAATTACTTTACCAAATAAAACAATAATGTAAATTCATTTCCATTGTGTTATAATGCATTTTTGAAAATTCAGCTGTAATGAGGAATTTCTCTGAGAACTAGTGGCTGGACTGAATTCTCATCACAGTATCTTATACACCCCATTTCTGTATTCATCACTGAAAGCAGTACAGGTGAAATTCTGTCTGCTCATTTTCACACAGGAAAAAGAAACCCACAGAAGAAATAGAAAATTACTGGAAAATATTATAAAGACAAAATAGATTCGTTCTCAGAGAAATCAAAAGAATAGTCTCTCTGAAGACTGTCTTAAATGGAATGGAAAAATCCATTTTATAATACAACGTTGTATCATTATAAATATATCCCAGAATAAGCGAGGTAGGATGAAATAAGGCTATTTTTTATGCAGCTCCACCATAAAGAAGCATCTCACAAGCATGGCAAATGCTTTTGTAATTAACAACTGCAGTTTCAGCTAGGAAACTTGAGTTCTCCCACGATCTAGGTGCAGAAATATTATCTTAATACACACAAACCCGTCCTTTCTAGCAGGAAGACTGAAAACACTCCATAGAAGGATTTGAAGACATAAAATTACAATATTGGATTTGGTTTTTTCCCCCCAAAATCCATGAATGACTGTATTACCAGTACTTAACCATAAGCTTTCTCAGCATACAAGAAGCAAAACTGTTCTTCTAATGATTTTAGTTCTCTAATGTTAAAGTATTTGAGGCTAGTTAGTCTACCGCAGTTCACTGGCTGCACAGTAAAGTACTGCGGTACCTTGTAATAGAAACCTGAAGCTCAATCGACTGCGCAGTTTGAAAAAAACAGTAAGTATTTTTAGATACTTTTTAATCAAGTAAATGTGGGTAGAGACAAGCTTCTATAAAGCTGAGTGTGTTTAAATTTGCTGTTTGGCCTTTGCATAGTGAAGCTTTACAATATTAACAGGAAAACTGCTATGAAATGATTCAGATGATCACAACCAAGGAATGTCAAAAACTACAGGGAAAAAATGAAATTTAAACCAAACTGCTCATGATTAAAATTGGTCCTTATTATTGAAACACATGAAATGAATCCTCCCAGGAATACTGAAACAACTTACAATAATCTTACAACTGAAAACAGTAACTGCACAGAATAGATGTCAAAGCAAACAATTTAATGTAACAAGCTTTACAAAAGAAAACAGCAGCCACATATCTTGTGGAAAAAAGAATCTGAAGTGCATGAAACAGTTAATACTATGGATGTGTCAACAGTTCCTCAAATTTAACATGAAGTTTACATTCTGTTAGGGCTTACACAATACTATTCATGGTAGTTAAACATAACAAAAGACAAACCAACAGCTGCTTGTCTGACTGATGAATAGACAGAAGATACCCAAGCCTGCAGCATTTAGCTTAAGGCAGAAAATGATCTTACGTGCATACACCCCAGTATGTTCTATGAACAGTTTGTAGTGCTGTATAGAAAAAGAGATCCAAAGCAGCAGTTTAGCAGAAAGTGAGGACAGGCACATGAAAGAGAACTTATGCAACACACAAGACTTTCAGACTCTCAAGGGAATTCAAAAAGTTTCTGCCAGACAGAGATTTATTGCCCATTTACAAAGAACAAATGGTAATTACAAGACAAATATAATAATTAAACAAACAAGCTCTGGAATTGTACAAAGACACTCACTTCTTGTGGTTGAGATGCATTGTTAAAAACAACAGTGCTAGCTGAAGGGACCTTTGCAAAGATACAATGGAATAGCCTGCAGTTACAAGGGGACGTGACTGAACAGGTAAGACACAGATTCACCATTGTGTGTTCTTCGAATTGCCTCAGCCAGGATCATGGAAATGTCAATAAACTGAAAGGGAAAAAAAAAAAAAAAAAAAATCAAGAAGATAAATTTTATAGGGTGCCAAGAACAATATACGGTTTATAAACATATGAACAAACATTCCATTTACCATTGTGCTCTCTTACCTGTTCTAGGAAGTAAAATAATGTTAAAGCATTAGGTACTTCACATATATATCAGAACTGCATTAATACAAAGTACAAACTCAAAAATTGAGTAAGAAAGCATTGAATAGGATTGCTGCCCGGGCATGCTGCTGAAAACTTCTGGCACAGGGCATGTTGTCACAAAGCCATCAGATGGCAGTGTCCACTCGACACAAATACAGTTTAAGGGAAGTATACCTTTTAAGTGCTTGCCTTGTTTCAATAAATACCAAACAAATTTTAAGCTTTTTAAAAATTCAATGTTGCATTGAAACCCGCAATCTTTTATGCTTTCCTCCGCTCTGTACTAAGGGAAAACTCCAAAAGGGACACGTGACTTCCTAGAACAATCTCATGTAAAAGCTACTGTCATAAGTCAGCTTTTTATTTTCAGTTTGGTTTTTGAAAAACAACATAGGTCATTGTTATCTTGAACACTTTCTCTAGTGTATTTTCAAAAAAAAAAAAAAAAAAGATGAAGTCGTCTAAGGTTTCTGTGGCATCCACAATAACATAACAAACTTAAGTTCCTATATATGAATATTGTATAATTAATATGGATTAAAAAAACAAAACCAAAACCAAAACAAACCAGAAACAACCCCAGCCAATTTTACATTTGCCACTCTTTCACAGTCAGGCATACTCAATCTGTTGCAAATGCGAAATATTTTGCAGTACTCTTGTACTACCTGAATCCCCTTAAAACAGTTCTTTGCCTCTTTTAGCAAGGTGTTCTGCAAACAATGTGTTTTAGAATATTATTTTCCTCTCGAAGCACAAATTCTAGTATCAGTGAACAGTAAGATACAAATCCAGAGCTTAAACAGATGACACAAAACCACCACTGTACCTGAATTTTTGGGCAGTGTTTCATTTTCTCTTCTTGAGGGATCGTATTAGTTACCACAACAGCCTCAAACGATGCATTATTAATCCGAGAAATAGCAGGACCAGAAAAGATGCCATGAGTAAGAATGGCATAAACTTTAGTGGCTCCAGCAGATACTAACCTGTAGAACACAAAGGAAAAGTATGCTGTGATGCATGTTTACATACATGGCTATGGATGAAGCCAGATACAAATCTCTGTAAAATACATTTTACACACAAATTCCTCCTGGAAGCTACAGGAATACACAAATACCTACAAAATAATTCAGAGAATTTTAAACTTTTTCAGGTTATAGAAATGTCTTGCAAAAAAAAACCCCAAACAACCCAAACTACTAATTAAATAAAAAAGTTATCAGTAGCACTGACACTGATATAAAATGCTGCACTTTTGACCATATCAGCACAACATACAGCTGAACTCCAGTATAAGTTTTTCATCAGGCAAAAACGAAGTAGGCTGGATGGCAGTATTCACAACTCTATTGTGCCTCCATTATTGTCCACCTTTATTTTCATTTGTAATTCAAACAATTCTGCTTGCAAAGAGTTTCTGAGGAAGAAGAAACGTTAATGGTTAAAAGCCTAGCTTACTGCAAGGTTGTGGGAAGACATGCTGATGATCCAAGCACACAGTGAAATGATGCAGCACAGGAGTCAGATTCTCATAATTCAGTTTTGACTGGCCTCTCTGCCTCCAGATGCTCAGCTGTGTCCTAGCTGCTTTTCTAGTCTTACAAACTGAGGCCCTGAGGAGTGGCATTTTATCAGATCATAGCATAAGCACAGTAAGATAGGAAAAAAGACAAAAAACACAGAAATATCATCTCACTTTGAATGACTCAACAGAATAAAAGTTTTCTGGTCATTCTCAGCATTATATTTAGTAGCTGCAGCCTACAAGGGGGATGCACTAAGACCGGGTCAGTGTGTACCAAGGCTGTGTACTTAAGCAAGTTGATCTGCTGTATCTGAAAATGCACTTCTTAGTTCATCTGTTTGATACGCATCTAGGTTGCTGAGATAAAGAGAGGTCTAAAAAGGATTTTGGTGAGCAAGTCTAATTAAGCACAAAGTACATCTCACCTAGCTTTGGCATTAATGTAAAGCACTACTTCATGCCAAGGACACGATATAAGGCAGCATCGCTCAAGCAAAAGCATCTTTCTTAGTGAACACGGCAGATACATGGAAGGTTTCTGATGGTTTTAGAATTTGCTCTGTAAAAATCTACTGTAGGTAAAGAGTGCTTCTTTCGCAACACAAAAGAAATAAAGGCCTCCTTTTTGACAGGAATTAACTTCCTCTATACACAGGAGTATTAAAAAAAACAAAAAACATTGGCTAGGCAATTTGCGATTTTGATCTGCAAAGGACACAGCCTAGAAGCATGCTTTGGGGTCTAACACAGGTTAGTATGCAGATGGTAAACAACTGCGCAACAATTCTGCAAAACTCCATCAAATTTCCATCACAGTGAAAAGAAACACAAGGCCGTGTGAATCTCCCTACCACAAGTTTTTGACATCCTTTTTGACGTCTAGACACAAACAGCAAGCCTGCAGCTAAAGACTGTAAACTCACAGGATGATCTTTACTTCGAACCACAAACAGTAATGTCTAGCTCACTTAAGCTTCACCCTGTTGCTTTGACACCATTTCCTGCAGCATTCTCCTGGAGAAACTGGCTGCTCATGGCTTGGATGGGTGTACTCTTCGCTGGGTTAAAAACTGGCTGGACGGCGAGGCCCGAAGAGTGGTGGTGGATGGAGTTAAATCCAGTTGGTGACCAGTCACAAGCGGTGTTCCCCAGAGCTCAGTACTGGGGACAGTTCTGCTCAGTATCTTTATCCATGATCTGGATCGAGTGCACCCTCAGTAAGTTTGCAGGCGACACCAAGCTGGGCAGGAGTGTTGATCTGCTCGAGGGTAGGAAGGCTCTACAGAGGGACCTGGAAAGGCTGGATCGATGGGCCAAATGTATGAGGTTCAACAAGGCTCAGTGCCAGGTCCTGCACTTGGGTCACAACAACGCCATGCAACACTACAGGCTTGGGGAAGAGTGGCTGGGAAGCTACTGGGCAGAAAAGGACCTGGGGGTGTTGGTTGACAGCCGGCTGAACATGAGCCAGAGGTCTGCCCAGGTGGCCAAGAAGGCCAACAGCATCCTGGCTTGTACCAGAAGTAGTGTGGCCAGCAGGACAACGGAAGGGACTGGTCCCCTGTACTCAGCACTAGTGAGGCTGCACCTCGAATACTGTGTTCAGCTTTGGGCCCCTCACTACAAGGAAGACACTGAGATGCTGGAGCATGTCTGAAGAAGGACAACAAAGCTGGTGAAGGATGTAGAGAACAAGATTCATGAGGAGCGGCTGAGGGAACTGGCATTGTTTCGCCTGGAGAAAAGGAGGCTGAGGGGAGACCTTATCGCTCTCTACAACTACCTGAAAGGAGGTTGTAGTGAGGTGGGTCTTGGTCTCTTCTCCCAAATAACAAGTGCTAGCACAAGAGGAAACAGCCTCAAGTTGCACCAGGAGAGGTTTAGATTGGATGTGAGGAAAAATTTCTTCACTGGAAGGGTTGTCAAGCATTGGAACAGGCTGCCCAGCGAAGTGGTTGAGTCACCATCCCTGGAGGTATTTAAAAGGTCCATAGATATGGTGCTTAGGGACACAATTTAGTGGTGGACTTGGCGGTGTTAGGTTAGCAGTTGGACTTGATCTTAGAGTCATTTCCGTTGGAAAGGCCCTTTATGATTCAAATAGGGTCAGGCAGGAAGTACCACATGTACCCTGTTCTGGATGCAAGACTATTTGATACTCTCATAGTGTCTACAAATACATTGGACAGGAATATAAATTCAAAATGCTCTCAACTGAGACATACTAGCTTTAGAAAGGATTACATCCAAGAGTAGCAATGCTGCAGTAAATGTTCATCAACATCAATTTAAAACATTCATGTGTCTTGCTCCTCAGCAGTTGCTTCCCACTTCCAGTGTGCGCTATTTACAATCATATGGCACTAGGCTTTACTATAAACAGTATCAAAATACAAGATCTTTGAATGGAAGACTTAAAACCTCAGGGCCCTGGCCAAGTTTAGATTGTAGTCCTTGCCCTCCCAAACTAAAGTTGGTAGCACGTTTGGATATGAGTGGACAGGCAGGAGCACTTTAGTATTGCTTAACTGTAATACCTCACATTTGCTCCGAATGAATTTCGGTCCATTTCTCCAATTTGTCAAGACGATTTTGAAGCTAGAGTTACTGCCAGACATATTGAGTTGTGAAGCTACAGCAATAGGAAGAATTAATCATTTCAGGAATCAGCAATTTTTTTTAAAGGCTACAGACATTACTGAAGTTCAGTGCAGTCAATAATGCCAACCTCTGTGGAAAAAAACCCTACCCTGAAAAGTACTACCATAAAGCCAGCTGGAAAACCATAAAGTAATCCTTGTTACTTAGCACTGATAGGGCCTCAGTTAAGATAGTGGGTCTACATTCACGTGCTCCACTTCAAGAAGCGGACCAACTGGAAAGAATCCAGTTGAATTGGATGAATCTGGCATCAACAGCAGTGCAGCAGTGCACACGGAAAGACCAAACAAACTGAAGTTACTTAGTTGAGAGGGGAATGAGAACACTCTTCAACTAACTTCCAGACAAAAGACAGGAAAACTTATTCTCACCTGCCCAGATGAAAAGGGCAAGTAGTTCTACACTGAAGATGTACATTAAAGATTAATATTAAACACATGCTGAACACTGGGGAGAAAATACTTTCCAGTGTTAAATCTAGTAAAGTGTTGTGAAAGATTGCCTAAGGAGAGTGGAAAGGCTCCATGATGAGGTTTAAGAAGAGAACTGTTTTCTATCTGTTGGTTCTGCCTTGGAACTTAAAAATGCACTAGGTGGCCCAGGTCCCTTCCAAGTATATGACTTCTCATTTATTCCATCCTCTTCCTAAATACAGATAATATATTTCTGTAAATATTTGCTCAGTTCCACATTCTAAAGAAGGAGGCAGCTTGATGACAGGACTGTGACCTATAGGCTCAAGGATCAGAGTGACTTCATGCTACCGAGGTCAGGTTACAGTACAGCGAGACAGTGGGCCAGTTCATAATGATACTTACTTGTCTGCTGCATGACATATTGTGCCACATGTGTCAGCCATATCATCGACAAGAATTGCTACTCTGTCTTTCACGTCACCAACCAAGACCATTCTGTCCACCTCATTTGCCTTCTTTCTTTCCTTATGAATGAGAGCAAATTCCACATTCAGTCTGTCAGCAATTGAAGTAACCCTAAGCCACAGGAAGAAATATACCTCATTTAGAGAGTTATTTTAAAAGAAAGAACAGAGCCATACATGTGTATTTGTCATAAACCACAGGTTTTGTTTCCTGGCTTTGAAATTACCACAGCACAAACTTTTGCAAGTAATGAGACAGGTTAGAAACAATCTTAATTCACTGCTAATAAATACAACCACAAAATTTTAAGCTATACTCCAGAAATATTTTTTTTTTATTGAATTGACTTTGGTTTTCTGTCATTAAAGTGCCTGGCTTTGAAAACGTTTCAGTTATTCACAAGTTTTTATTAAGCTGCTGCAGTACCTTGTCACACTAGATAACATAAAGTAGAGGTAGCCTCAATTCTAAGCCTACAGCAGTGTGCACTTTAACATCCTAACTGAAAATAACCATTGCAGGAATGTGAAACCAAACCAAAGGGAAAAACCAAACAAGTCAATAGTGATTAATAATTCTTTTAGCAGTACTTGACTACTAATCAAGTAGCTTACTTCATTAGTAATTCCCTTAGCAATCCATCTGTGTGACAAAGATCTTTTATAACTCTTCAGGCTAACATCTGGTGGCCAGACCAACCTTCAATGACAAACTTAATTTGTTACCGACTTCAGCTTGCTTTTTGCAGGGCTTTTTTTTTTTTTTTAAATATACCAGAGCTGGTAGGTATAAAGACACAGGAATAAACAATACTATGCTTTTTCTATGCTGGTGCAACCTTGTAGCCTGTCTTTTTAGAACATGTTTAGAATGTTAACAAGGTCATTAATACGCACAGTTAACAGAGAAGACAGTTTTGTTTCTTTACCACTTAAATATGAAGGAGTTGCTAGTTACTGTATTTCAACAGCTGGTGAAAAACAAAAACCCCAAATGTTTTGGCATTTTTTGTGAACAATAGTGTAATTTCATAGCAAGTCTCAATTCCTCAGAAGCATTAAGATGCCTTATTTCAGTCACAAAATTTAATAAGCTGGGAAAAAAAACAAGCAAATGGTAACAAACAAAAAAGAATTTAGGTATTTTAAATGAGTGCAAGAACATGCATTTTTTAAAAAAAAATTCTTTAACACTTACAGAGTTAAATTTTAAGACAAACTTTCTTCACATTCTATTAACTTTTCATTAACCCAAGTATTTTGAAGGTCTACATGTTTTAAATGGAAAAGCCAAACCATTTTCTTTACTTTACATTACTGGAGGTGAAGGAGAAGCTGTGAATTTATTGAAAGCAACATCTTCCCCTACTTCACCAACTGCTTCGTTGCACTATAATAGAAAGGTACTAAAGATAAGACTCTATGTTAAACACAGTGAGAATGGTTCTCAAAAAAGAAACTCTTAAGATCAACTTGATAATACATAAATATTTGATAGGGGAAAAAAATGCTGTCTTCTGACTTGAATTCTAAGCAAAGGCTATATTTTGTTAAAAAAAACAAAAAAAACAAAACAAAAAAAAAACACCACAAACACAAACCAAACAAAAAACCCCACCCCAAAACAAGAAACAACTGTGAAAACAACAGTGTCCAGATAGGAACGAACAAAGAAATTTAGTTGATTGAGTCACCTGAATTTTAGAATGCTTTCTGTAGTTTATATTCTTTACATCTTTAACTTGATTAACCTAAACAGGAACAACTACGGAGTTCTAATCAGTCTTATTTCCCTATTAATTATTAGAACATGAACACTCACAACAGACCCAAAGACTTCCAATTAAAATCAAATTATGACAGTCTTTCACATTTTTCCCCATACTACAGTCCAAACATTGAAATTACTCTGGGCTTACGGGATTCTTACAAAACTGAATGGGAACAAAGAACAAATGAAGTAACAGCAGCACAACCAATAAAACTTGAGAATAAGCATTTCATCTCAATGGCATGCTTGATCCCCTCACCAGCCAGCCTGCTTCTGAGCTTTTGCATTAGGTTATACTGAATAGACAGCAAATAAAAGCCTGCTAAATGAGTAACGCATGCTGTGAATGAAGAAACACTCCAACAAACTAACTTTTCTATTTTCACCTTTTGCCACTCAAAACAAAACTTCACTCCCTTTTTCTAGTATTCAACTTGGGGTCAATAGGTTTACAGCTGGAATGCAGTAATGTAAAGAAAAAAGAAACGCGACTCAAGCAAGCTCTTACCTAAATGGCAGCAGGTACAGTGGGGATAGGCCATACGCTTTGACAGAGAAGGGAAACTTAGGCAATTCCAGAGCGAAGCAGGAAGAGGTGCAGCAACTGGACTAAAGAAGCAAGTAGCAGGAAAAATCTCCTCCCTCCTGTGGAGGGATTCAGCTAACGAGACCATGCCCAGGGAGAGAGAAAAAGATTTTCTTTAGAGTATAGAAAGCTCCTGGATGTTTTCAAGCATGACTGACACTGGAAGAACTAGTTGTTCTGTTTTTACAATGCAGTTGGATTCATCAGTGATGTACGTTTTCTCTCGCACAGAAAAAGACGACTAGATAAACCAGTTCATTAACCACTAACTATATGGAAAACTAACAGTTTTAGGCTTGTATAGTACCTTTTCGCACCACCTGCATCAGGTGAGACTATGATACAGTTTCTCCACTCCAAAATGTTCTCTTTAATCCACTGCAGCACTGCAGGTTCTGCATACAGGTTATCTACTGGAATGTCAAAGAAACCCTAGTCCGAAAGAGAAAGAGAGTTTCATGAATGTAAGTTTATGTCTTACCTGGAATGAAGACACAGGGAAAGAACCAAAGCCTTTGCCTTTCAGGTATGGTAGAACTTTAATTAGTATCTTACACTCGCTTAATTCTGCCCTCTGATATTACTACCAAATGTAGCAGAAGTTAGACAAGTATTAAGGTCTCAAAATCTCACCCAAGAGTAGTGAAATAAAGAACAGCTGCTCTCAAACGATATAAAAATCAGAAAAGAAGATCACCTTCAGGCACTCAAGGAAATTCATGCTAGCAAAAAGCTCTCCAAAAATCCAGTGAGTAATACTCAACTTCCAAATTTCAACTGCTTGACATGAACGGTAGTATTTCAATATGGGGAAGATTCAAGTTAGTATTACTTGAGCAGCAGAAATGGAATCTTTCTTTTTGTGCAAGTTGCAATGACAAGAAATCTGTGTTAGACCACAAATGAAACTGCTTTTTATTGCATGATGGCTAGCTACCATAACAGGAAATTCTGATTAAACAGAATACCAGAACTGGAAGAGAAGGTATTTTCTAGAGAAAACAAGGTATCTCGAAGAGAGGTACACATGAGAATGACAAACAACTTCTGCTCTGCGTCTGAGGAAAGAGTTTTGTGACTTGCTGTATTAGCAGTAAGTCAGCTAAGGATTGCCAGCTGCCATTCTCCACTTCTCTTAAGACAATATCGTCCCCTTGGCTGTAACAACAAAACTCTACCTAGGGCAATACTATAATCTCTGACTAGGCCAAGATGAAGAGAATGTGCCCCAAACCAGTATATTTTATGTTCTGGGAGCTCTTACACGAGACTTGGCAAATTCCACTGAAGACTCCAACACACGAGTATTCGAAGTGCCCACAAAATCACCTCATAAAATCAAGGCTGGTCTCTTTCAAAAAGGGAATTTAATTAGAAACATGTAGTGAGACTTTCTCTGAACCCTGAGAATTACACTTCTATACACAGCCTTTCAAAACAACGAGAAAAAACAGAGAATCAATATTAGCCTTTCACATTAATTCAGTAGAGCCCCTAGCCACTGTTAGTAAGAACTCATAATTACCTGGATCTGAGAAGCGTGCAAGTCCATGGTGATGATGTGGTCAGCCCCGGCCACTGACAGCATGTTGGCAACAAGTTTTGCAGAGATTGGAGCACGACTCTGAGGAATAAAGCACAAGCGTTTAACTTTTAAAAAGATTTTGGCTAGATGCACGGACTCAGAAAATGAGCTACTTTTATTGATTTTTCCTTTAGAATACTTGGCATCTAGATACGAAGAGCTCCAGAACTTTAGCCAAACTAGCCTGTCAATAGCTGATCCTGCTACTAGGGTTTTGAAACTCAGCACAACATGTAGGAATATCTAAATCAGTTTGCACAGTCTGCCTAATAATGCTCTGTAGTAATTAGACCGACTAACAAATAGATAAAATTGGGGACATACTTTTCCAATTCTTCTATTTAAAATGTTCAGCTAGCTTTTCTATAGCACAAAGACACACATCTCCATTGCTCTAAGCCACTACCCTACATTAACATCCAACTCTCAAGCAACTATCCTGTTCTGAAAAAACATTGCCAAAACCAAAGACTGAAGGCAGAGTGAACACTGCTTTTGAGAACACTGCTTTAAAACAAAGTTAGTATCAAGCATTTCTTCATGATACAGTAAAGCTAGTAACAGATCCATGTTGGCAGGGGTCTTCTACCCTGGCCTATTTATTTATTCTTTTTTGCTAATGCAGGCTTAATTGTTGGATGCAGTTAGGAGTCTAGAATTCCCAAAAGGGACTGGGGGGGAATGAAAAAAGCAGAGAAGTGGAAAGAACAGAAGAGGAGCAAAAATCTAATTAGCAAAGTTAATGCCAATGTCAAGAGCTTTTTAAAAGTGACAAGGATGCAGAACAAACAGCAACATAAAAAAAAGATGGAAAAATCATGAGTGAAGGGCACCTCACCATTTTTTTTTTTTTTTTTTTTTTTTTTTTAGGAACTCTGAAGCTATTTCAGAGTTTTTTAAGCTCTGAAAAAAGCTATGTTGCCCTAGATAGCTTTCCCTGTAACAGAAACACTAAAGAGAACCTCCTGTTTTCTTTTTGCCAGTCCTTAAATAAGGCTAATAGCCAGCAATAACATTAGCATGAAGGCAGACCTGCAGTCCAGAGGTACCATCTCACGGTCAAGCTCTGTTTTTTTGCTGGCACAGTATTCTTCTCCTGCTACATCTCTTTACCAAACAGCCTCATTTAGCCTCCTAGGAACCCCCTCTCCCTCCACCCCGTACGCACAGAATATCTGTGCTCTCCTTCCACTGATGCTCAAGGGCATAACCCAAAATAAGCTGAACCACTGCCAATTTAACCTGGATGCTTTTCTGTCTGTCATGTCAAGGAGCCAGTATTTTCCTCTAAACTTTTGCTAATTTGGGCGGAAACTTGGCGTTTCTCTGTTTTAACCTGCAGATTGCCAACATACTTCCAGAAAAGTAACTGAGGTATTACAGTCGTTCTTATGGCTGGATCAAGTTTATCACCATCATTACAGAAATTCTTCATTTTGAAAACCATCCCTTTTGGTTTTTTGTGTTTCACAGATCACCACCACCATTTGGTCCGTCTAAGGTACACAGAAGATACATGCAACAGCTAGTACTTCCCTCGGTCTCTGCCATTCAGACGCATATAGCTTCCATAAGAGTTCACTATCATTAATGCTTCAGCATGGATGATTTTCTGGTTACTGAGGACTATGCTGCTTCTCATTTAAACTCAGTTCTGTAAGGTCCAAGTTGGCCTAAGCTTTCTGGATATTTCTTTTATTCGTAGCAAACTTTTGGTTCATGCCATTCAAATTCCTGATCCCTTCAGCTCATCTTAGCAGTACAAACTGACATTTTTAAGCTGGGCTTCAAAATACTCACAAATCTCTGGCAACATCTAATAAAACAAAGATTTAGTTTCTACTCTTTTGACCCTACCACAATGTTCTCTTACCAGCTCTGTGCAAAGACCTGGTTTAATGCTACAGTTAAGCTGGACCAGCAGGTGATGCTGAAACCAGAGGTTTGCTCCCCTGCTTGTCCCATCCCTTCTTCCCAGGCTATACACTTCCACCGCTTCCCTTGTGCTGCACACCGGGACTTGTCTGAACCCACAGCAGCCAGAGGAGGCAGCTCAAATGGAAGAGAAGGGAAAAGAAGATGGCAAACCAAGACCACCCCCTCCGGCAGAAACAAGCAACTAGTTCAGGCTAGCTGCTAAAGGAAAATTACATTCTTCCCAGAAAGTGGTTTGCCACTTCCACTCCATCCAGTATACTGAATTTTGCTTTTATTTTTTTCTGTTTCTGTCCAATGTGAATACCACTTAGCTTGTCTCATGTATCAATATCATGAGTATCACCATCACAAAAAACCCTCAAAATACTTTCCTGCATCAATTACTAATGTATACGTTACCAGTTGGTACTTCTTTCAGCTGCTGGCCTTGCAGGCTGCCTTCCCAGAAGGAAGAACTTGAAGGTTTTACCACTAGGTAACCTGTTTTAGCAGACATGCACACATCACAGATTGCCTACGTGTTGGTGGACAGAGGGTGTTGGAGGGAAAGATAGCCAGACACCAATACCTGTTTCTCAAGAATGGGCTAATTGGAGATTAAGACAAATGAAGTTTGCAGCTATCTGACAGTTTCCTTTACACAAAATCGTGCATTAAAAGAAAACACACATGACATGTTCAAAAGGATTTGATTGCTTGCACAGAAAATAAGTTTTGTGCTACAGTGTGATCCAAATCGAAGATTACTTTAAAATCAAAGGAGGTATATTCATGGGAACCTCAGATAACCTGGCCTCTTTATTCAGAAACTTGGATGACAAAGGTAGATGAGAACTCAAGGTTTTCTTTATCTTGGAGTTTGTAAGGTTTGCTTCTGATCAGAGAGGCAAAACACAAAGATTCAGAGTATTCATTGTTCCATTCTTTGACACAATTTGAGATTAGTTTCAGAATTATTAGTGTGAAACACAACATTACATTATGTACAGAAACTAATTGTAAAAAAATCACTGAGTTTTTAGTTCCTAAGCAAATTCCCTGCTTATGTATAACAAGTTATATAAATGATTTCTTCCTTTGTGATGCATTACAAATTTATTCACGGTTCTTAAAATTACCGCGGGCAGGGGAGAATCTACAAAGTTAATATAAACAACCTCACAAGAGTATAACTATGCAAAGGACACATAGCTGAAAGTAAAAGTTGTCCATCAAGATTAAAGCTCTGTTGCCTTTAAGCATCTTATTACATTGTCTTGCTCAAAATGCATCACATGCATACTGAACAAAAAAAAATAAAAAAAAAAATCCAAGAAACCCCGAAGATTTATAACTGGAACTGTCACTTCCAAGAAAGCCACTTGTGAAGTGTATGGATACTGAATGTTCACTAATGTATCACCTAAATTTATCGTTTCAAAAATGAGATATACTTTGAAGCTTCAGAAGTTGACAGCCATTATCCTGAATGTCCAGATAAATTTATAACTAGAAGCTAGGAGTTTTCTAGTAGCAAATGATTCCACAGGATTGCTGTGATGGCCTAGGTGAAACACAACTGAAATCAAGAAGTGAAACTGAAAATGTTCCCAGTTATACATAATGTAACCCAGTAAGTTTCACCCTTTAAGGCCATATTAATGGCAATGCATACCGTTAGATTAAAAAAAAAAAAAAAAAAAAAAGGATACCTACCCAACGCTCCACGGACCCCTTCTACAAATCAAAAAAACAAAGTTACATGAGCTGTAGAACACCAAACTCACCTGTCACTCTACTTCTAACTTATCTCAAAGGCATCTCTGCAGCACCTACATAAACGTGTCCTGCCCACGGCTTAGAAGGTTAGCATAATTAGAGGATGCATAAATGCAACTATGGGCAAAGCACAGATACACCGGATCTAATTTAAAATTAGCTACCTTGTGTATCAGAAGTATTCTAGTTTATGGCAGCACTCGATAGCATCTAAATTCATTTACCAACTTTTCTACCATTCTCAGCAAGCCTTTTTTTTTTTTTTTTTTTAAGCCTCTGTTTCTCATTTAAAGTTAGTTCAGGTTTAATGCTAAAATTTCCAGAGTGGATTACACAGGCCTTGTTCAGAATATGATTTTTTTACTACAAGGCCCTTTCCTTAAATAAATAAATAAATCAAGAGCACTTTCATTGTTCTCAGCGATCATAGCTGCAACAGAGGCATGAAGAATACAGGGTTATTTCAAGCAGCAAGGACTCAGTCATTAAAGTCAACAACTTAAATTCAAAACAGAAAACAGCGTCCAGCTAGTGAAGATACTGCTTCGGTTCATAGTCAAGCAAACTTCGGGGAGCAAAATCTTTCACCAGAGAGAAGAAAATCCGTGTATAACCATAGGAAGAGAATGGCTGGCACTTCGCTGACACTTCAGGCAGCATACAAAGCTTGTGCACTCAACATGGGTCAAAGACCAAGTGATGTGATGCAATCCAGCAGCGGGAGGAAAAATCTCCCTGTCAATAAGCTGCCCAATGTTGACAGCTATATTATAGCTTATTTTGCAACATGGAGGTCAACTACCAAGGTTAATTTCCAAAGATGGCAAACATTTTCTCAATTGCAAAACAGAGGTTAAAAAAAAAAAAACAAAAAAAGAAAAAAGAAATAGCTTGCCTAGAATTGGAGGAGAACTCGGTGACACCCAGAGAACAGTCTGGAACAACGCTCAAAATCTCTGTTAAACAAAATCACTTTCGTAGGCTATCCATCTTGTTTTGGCATTTCCAAAAGACAAAATGCTCCTGGGTGGCATGCTGGGCCACCACACTGTGGGTTTTAAGCGTCTCAGAAGTCTGCCACATGGATTTTGGGTACCCTTGACAAGGCATAACATAGGTGCATGGAAAACTTGGGACATACTCATCCTTTTCCCACACCAAGAACTTACAGGATGGTCCAGCAGAATCTTCCAATATCAATTTGGAAGTCAAAACAAGCGAGATGCTTTCCTTCCCTTTCAACATGTTTATTGCTTCCCTTTCAAGCTCTTTTGATAAAAAGTATTTCAGCTCTCCTGATTGAGGGAGAGCATTAATCAATAAAAAAAACAGCAAAAATGAAGTTCCAGAAGATGTAGGCAAAGAACAGGGAGCTACTATAGCTAACTCCTGAATTCTGTTTTTGGAAGTATAACAAGTGGGGCTTGACAATATTGGTATGGTGTTGGAGAACCTGCACTTAATGAATGAGCATACCAGAAAATAACTTTTCTGTTTTGTTCTCAGACATCACAGGCTGAGCATTACACATTCTGTAATACCTGCTATTATTTTTAGCTTCTTGTGTTACTTCTCAGTCCTGTTATGTTTTTATATAAAAGAATGTAAAGAACAACAGAAGGCTTTCAGGATGGTTTGCTTCGTGCCCAAAGGGAAAGGGAGGGGGCAGTCCATTTATGGGAACCATCAGAGAGGGGCAGTTTTCCAAAAAGGCAACCACTGCAGTCCAATCTTAAAAGCCAAATTCACATTTATTCTTTAGTTCTATTCAAGTGAGTTTAACTACAAGTAACATTCGCGTAAGATATTAGAGGGTTTTTGTATATATAGTAGAGATAGCTAAGTTCAGTTCTGTCTTTTTTCAGATCAAACTCACTTGCCACGGAGTTTGTTACTGTGTTATCAACTTGGCTGAACTGGTATATTCTGCAGTTATGGCAGACCAAATTCAGGAAAAGGGCACTACGATCAGAAGAATGGGGGTTTCCATACAATTTTTGGTCTGCATCAATAAAAATAATTATTACAGATATAAAAGCTTTTTGTTTAAAATCTGCTTTGCGGCATAAAATAATGTTTTTATTAATTACTGTTGTGCATGGCAGACTTAATCAGTTCCTTCCATTTGGCTCTCTGTTTAACCATACAGGGTAAAACCCACCTACATTATGGTTACAGCACTTCAAATTTAGGATTTCATTCCATGCAATTAAAATGTTTAAAAGGGTGTACTCTCTTCATACATAGAGGTAAAAAAAAAAAAAAATGCTAGAAAAAGCAGAAAAATAGTTCCCTAAGGTAAGGTTTGCTAGCAGAGTACTCTGCAATATACCACACACATAGGATGTACCTACTTTTTCAAACTGAAGGCATGTCAGTTATCAAAACACAAGCAAAAAATAATTTATCATCTCACTTCATTCACCTATACATAAAAAAATTAGAACATTTTACCAAAAAAAGAATGAAAAAAAAGCGAATCTTTCAAATCACTTTAATGTTTTATAAAAATATGTTTCATCTCCAAAAATTTCAAGTGAACAAGCTGGAAAAAAGCCTTCCTAAGTTACACAGTTCTTACCTACCTTGTCTTTCTTATCTTGCCTGGCGTATGGAAAACATGGAATTACAGCAGTCACTCTGGAGGATGACGCAATCTTGCAAGCATTGATCATGATGAGCAGTTCCATTAAGTTGTCATTTATTTCTCCACAGCCACTCTGGATGATATACACATCCTCTCCTCTCACACTTTCACCAATCTCTACACTGAAAGAGCAGGAGATGAGCAGTTGAACACTTGAATTACTGGAAAAGCATTATTAAAGAACAGAAAAAACAGTTGTTTTAACAAACTTTCATAGGTTTATCTCAATTTAGAATAAGACTTTTTTTTACACTGATTTGGGTAACTGTCCCCTTGATACAAAGTCTATTTCAATATAAGCCAGTCTAAAATCTACTTCAGCCTAAATACGGTCTTCGTACGGTCAGCACTAACAAACACATAATTAAGACTATAGCACTGATGCAGCTCACATTATTACTGAATTTGATACTACTTTTTTTGGTTTAGTCTGTATATTCTCTGTCCTTGCCATCTCCCATGGAGGTGACCATTTAAAGAATAACCTAGATTATAAGTACAGTGTCCTGGTTTCAGCTGGGATAGAGTTAATTGTCGTCCTAGTAGCTGGTACAGCGCTGTGTTTTCAGTTCAGTATGAGAAGAATGTCAATAACACCCGGATGGTTTCGGCTGTTGCTCAGTCGTGTTTAGACTCAGCCAAGGGCTTTCCAGTTTCTCCTGCCCAGCCAGCAAGAAGGCTGGAGGGGCGCAGGAAAGGTGGGAGGGGAGACAGCTGGGACAGCAGACCCAAACTGGCCACAGGGGTATTCCATACCATGGGACGTCATGCCCGGTGAGGTGGAGCGGGGGTAGGTGTTCGGCTGGGGTGTCGGTCGGCAAGCGGTGAGCAATTGCACTGTGCATCACTTGTCTGGTGTATTCCAATCCTTTTATTATTATTGTCATTTTTCCTGTTATTAGTGTCATTGTTAGTTTCTTCCTTTCTGTTCTATTAAACTGTTCTTATCTCAACCCACGAGCTTTACTTTATTTTTTCCGATTCTCCCCCCCATCCCACTGGGTGGGGGCGGGACTGAGTGAGCAGCTGCGTGGGGCTGAGTTGCTGGCTGGGGTTAAACCACGACATACAGAAACAACAGAGCTAACTTTAGAGCATTAAATACTACCTGCATCAAAATACATCCTTAAAAAGGGCAAATATTTTTCTGTGATAATTAAGATGTTACTAAATTCAAGGAACTACTACATTTTAGAAGACAGAAGTATCAAACCACACCCCAAAACATAAGTCTGGTTACAATTTACACCATGATGTCCAAGTAAAGTAACTTTTAAAATAAGAAAGTCTTAGAGAAAAGCTAAGAGGGCTCTTCATCCACAGCTCACCATGACCCAACAACTCTCACGTTGCATCAGTTGTTCTATTTGCTCTAACTGTGCTTACGTACCTTAGTTCCTTACGATAGTATCTAAGGGTTATTTTATTCTTCCACAGATTTCAAGGCAAATTCTGGCACTGATCACTGCTTACATCACAGAATTCAAAATTAAATAGAGCTTATAAACAGCAAAATTAAAACAAAGCAGTTGAATGTGGATTCTTTTTCAATTCTAGACCCAAGCAAGAGAAATCTACTGTTGAACCACACTAACTTTTCACACCTGTTACTCCAAAACTTACACGTAAAACCAGCACACTAACCATTTTTCCCTGGATCCATGCACAACGTACAAGAAACAGACTTCCTAAATAACGAGGCAATCAGACTTTGCAAACCCATGCTCTACTAAGGTAGTCTTAATTATTAAATGCTAAAATATCTTGGGCCCTTATTTGAAAGGTTGCGTCTTTACCCAAGACACAAATAAGCAAAAGCTTCTAGCTGGAAACCATCCAAATGGCCCAGATGTGGGTAGAATAATTTCTCTGATGTGTCCTTCAAACACCGAGTCTTGTTCTAATCAAATGCAGTCTGAACAACTTTTGTTTATCAGCTTTCAGGGTGCTCTGTAAGACTCATTAGCTTTCTGTAGCTACAAAACACAAAAAAGAATTTACTGCTTAAAAAACATCTTACTGATATGCAAACGTTTGATTTATTACCATCAAGATAGTTGAGTCCATGCTCTCAACTCCCCTATTTGACTCCCCTGCAGTCCCCAAAAAGCTATAAAAAGATCCTGTCTTAATTTTTCTCCTTAATTTTGCCTAAGGATGCTACTAGCAGGATTTCCTAAGGCCAAAAGAAAGCAAACCATCTAGCAAACACCAGGATCTCTGGAAGGACAGAGGTGGTCAGGGACAGTGTCATCTGCAGATATGTCAGTGTTAATCCAGGAAACCTTCTGGAGGCTTTCATCGTGGCACAGAGACACAATTTTTTGGTCATAAAACTGTTACTTCCCTGTCCCAAGTTTTTGATCAACAGAATAGAGCTGTTCAGACAAAATTGGTTTGGTCAAAATATTTTCTGAGTTTGTTTTGCTTTTTGGAGCTGAAAAAGTTTTGGTCAGCATAACTTAATTTCAGCAAGACGCTAAGTATATTCCATAGTGGGAAGAACTGGTCAGGCTTAATTAGAAGCCCTGCCAAAAACAGTTCTGGTGTTGGAATATCAGAGTTCCACTTCCCGGAAGAATAAACAAACAAAAAAATCAAGAAACCTGTCATTGCTTCTGAAAACACAAATCCAGCTCTGAGTAAAGCATCTACACAGTAGCTTATGGATGCAGCCTCAATCATCATTATAGATTCATGGTTATTATTATGAGGGCTCGGAAAAATGATAATTGCCACTTGACTCAGCACTTACGCAGACCTGCTGAATAGCCAGTGGTGTCACATACCCCACCTTTGGAATAGGTCCAAAGAACACCACCACATGCAAAAGCTCTATGGCACCTCTTTCAACCCAAGACTGTGAAGTAACACTCCAGTTCTGGAAATTAACCTAGGAGCCATTCCAAAGGAGAAGAAAGTAAAAAAAGACTAAGAAGAAAACACGTTCAGGGGAGAATGTTATTGCAGCGACAAAGGAGGGCAAATAAGATTTTAGCACTTGGGGGGGGGGGACGGGGGACAGAAAGTAAGCACTACTTTCATAGACACATTATGTAATAGGAAAAAACTTTGCTGAATGACAAAAACACATAACCTTAATGTTCATTCTATACACAAAGAACACTGAATTATAACACTTGGAAGTTGTTTTGCTCCTTTAAAAACCAGTCATTTCTAAGCACACTGCTAAGAAATAACAGCTTTCAGAAGGTCAGGGAATATACTTTGAGATAAATACAGATCTGGTTAATACAATGGGCCTGAAGTGATGCTTCTTCCACTGCCATTAACTATCTTTTCAATGACCTTGGGCTAGCAATAACTTTTTCATCTTGTAAACAACTCAGAAAACGAAAATGCTGCTACTTTCTCTCTTGGTGCACTTGAAAAAAAATTCGTTATGCTTTTCAGGCCAGAATGACATACTTATTTGGCACAAAGAAAAGTGAATGCATGTGTGCATGTATATAGAAATACCTTTTCTACTGGACACTGAAGTTATGGGCAGACTAAAAAAAAAAAAAAAATCAAGCTTAAATTAATACTTGCATAGCACTCCGGAGTAACCCAGCTAAAGGTGCCAGAGAATAGCATAATGTAATTATTGCACAAAGATCTTCTCCCAATCAACTGGAGACGGCTGTGCAACAGATCAGTATCTCTTACTGTCCGCCTTCTCAAAGATCAGTATTGAGAGGTACTGGGTAGGCTCAACCAACAGACGCACAGCTGCCTATTTTACCTTCATCGAGCCATGCAGTTAAAGATAACCAGTCACTGTGTTGCAAGTAAGCCATCAGACATAGCCAGTACTAACCACACTGGGGGTCTGGGGGGTGGGGTGGCAGTTTGGGGGTTCCACTCCCTCCCCCCCCCCCATTCAGCTATAAACAGGCAAACAACAAGAGAACATAAACTACAGTATCAGTACTGTATTTGTATATACTTGAGGTATTGTACCTTAAATATCTACTAGAGAACACTAAGCTAACAGCGGTAAAACTTTGTGACAGTTACCTTATTAACATTACTACTAAATTCCACTTAAACCATCTATATCATGACCTAATTAACTGTTTGGGGGGTTATTTAAACAATTTCACATAGTGAGGACACAGAGGAAGTACACAAGAACAAGCTCTTGCCTCAAGATTACAGGCTCTATTTGTTTTGTGCAATTTAATCAAATTCAGCTATTTGGTAACACTCAGTTTAAATAAACTTCTTGTTCAAGAGAAGTCAACAGAACCCGTACATTAAAAGCCCTGACAGCATACAATTGTGTTTTAAAGTAAAAAAATGATAGAAATTAATAGCCCGCAAAAGTAATTAACTTTGAGCCAGTTGCTTGGACTCCACAAGCACAAGGCTCTAGCTGGGAAAGATACACGTGAGACAGGACATGATGAAAACCAAGTTTGAGTGTTGGTATCTGCCTTCACCTTGCAAAGGCTGATTTGAGAGTTCAATTTAATAAGTAGAAACTTGGATATACTAATTACCATGAACTAAGGATAAGGCTCAAAACCCACTTACATTACAAACATATTTCAATGGCTGAAGCATCCATTAAGCAAAACTCAGAATCAGGAGTAACGGCACGCTGAGCTCCTTCTGAGCTAGATTTATTGTACTGTCCCAACAGAACTTATAGTGATGGGAATTTTAATTTTGGACATCCTAGCTAAAAAAAACAGAAAATAAAAAAAAAAACAAACCAAAAAATCAAAACCAAACAGTTGTGGGGAAGCAGGGGAATATGTATGCAGAGCCTGACTAAAACGGTAAATAATGTAAATCCATAACTAGGATCCTGTTCAAATCACGCACTTAAAAGGGCTTTATGTATCTTTTTAAATAATTACAACAGATTAAGTTTCTAGTCATGCTTAATATAAGTAAGATTTTTCAAGCAATTTAGGTGCCAGTAAAGTAGATGTGTACTTCAGGCACTTTTAATAACCAGAGAAGAGGCCAAAATTTAAGGTCTAGAGTCCTCATACAGTGTGCAGAAAGAATCAGTATCTCAAAAGCGATCAAAAAAATCCACATGCTGAATTTGCAGTTCATTGAAACCCAGCCAATGGAAAGCACTAAGCAAAGGGGTGTGTTTGACCTCTTACCTTTGGGAACACATTTTGCAGAGTAAGGTCTTTCAACACAAGACCTCCAACTTTACTGGGCAAATATTTCGACTGCCGTGACATTATATAACAAAGTGGGTACCAGCAAAGCCCAAAGCAACAAAGAAAGAATAAAAATGCCAGAGTTGGTTTTAAAGTCTATAGGTATCCTGTATCTCCCGGCACCCACCGTCTCCCCTCAACCCTAGGCTCTTCCACTTTGATTAACAGCTCCAAGACTGACCCCCAACTAGCTCTCCACCGACAACTGCCCCGTCCTAATGGCGGGCACTGGCACGGTGAGCACCACAAGACGGGAAATACCTTCTTACCCTCTACTCCGGCACACAGCCTGCCACTGCAAGAGGAAAACACCTTTACTTGAGCAGGTCTGGCTTGAGCCACGTGCAGTCCGAAAGGAACCCTCAAAAATTTGGAAGCAAAGGTCTAACAAGCCTGAGCACGTGCAGGGAGTCTTCAAAGGCTGAGTACCAAACTCTGCACCTAAGGACAGGTGGGACTGTCAGCTGTTGTTCACACGGGTCATTTTTTGTTGTTAAGTAGATGCTAAGTGCTTGAAATTCAAAGATGCAAAGTGCACAGTATACAGCAAGGTGAATAAAGTGGAAGTCTCAAACCAAAAAGCTTTGAAGCATTTTTGGGCCTTTTCTGATTCAGAGCAATGAACAATGTGATAAACAGCCGCATTTGCTGCACCTTCAATTCCCTGCGTAAACAAACCACACACCACGTGCAATCCGGAAACAATTTTTATCTCATTCAACCAAGCTGCTAAAAATCTGTTTCTCCAGCCTCCCTTTGCTCACAACAGCATAAGCGAGCAGGGAGTGAGGGAAACAGCTGCCTCTGCTGCCGCAGGCAGAGCACGACCACCCTGGCTGCGAATCACTCGCTCAGCAGCTGGGCAGTACGAGGAGACGCTTCACATCCCAGCATGTCCCTAATCCCTGCCGCCGTCAGCTGGTTTAATGCCAGTTTATCACCTGAGCTTGCTTACTCCACGATTAGGGGTCTGCAAACACCACAACCATCTACTCCAGTGAGGGTGATACAGCTCCTGGCCCCCGCAGCAGCCGAACCCAAGGGAACCAGGGTACCGGAGACGTAGCGAGGTCATGTCTCATCCAAGAGAGCTGCAGTAGAAGATGCTGAAGGGGAGATGGGAGGGAAATGTTACAGCCCAGTGCTGAATTGTGCATCCCTGATATCAAAGCTTCCAGGTTTGTTCCTGTTTTGTTTGGTTTTTTTTTTCCAGTTATTTACTTCATAAAACAAACTGTTTTCATTACCCCACTTTGTGTGAAACAGAGACCCCCATTCATCCTTGTAAGAATTATAAGCAAACATCAGCTATTTTTTCCCCTATCTTCCAAGATTAAGCTTCAGTCCAAGATACCAATTTTATTTATTTACGTACAAACAAAAGGCCCTCATATCAACAGCACAGCTTTTCCCATACAGCAAACAACGTCCCTTTGCAGTTAACCCATATTTTCCTCTGTAAAAGCTGAGCAATACACACTGAAGTCAATGCTTCTGAAAGAACCCAGCTTAGGCAGCTAAATAAGGCTGCGGGTAGGCAGCCTCCAAGCTCACACGTGCCAGGCAGGACTTCAATTCCCTTTCTCATGGATCTGTCGAGAAGATCTGCAAGACGACTGACTTCACTTCAGCTGTTGAGGCTGACAGGAAGAAGCAAGGAAGCTCACAGGAATGGGTGTAAGAGGATGCCATCTATAACCCCATGTTTCGCCATTTTGAGAATAACAAGTATTTCGAGGACAGAGTTAAAATAAATAGTCTTTAGAGAAGCAAACATACCAAATAAATATGTTTTCTTACAATATACAAGAAGTGATGTACATTCAATGATAATTTTTTTTTATCAGCTGACTCACCAAAAATACCTGCCCTTAGATTTAATTGTGTATCAACTATAATTAAATGCCATCTCAGCGTATTTTGAGACAATTTTGTGAAAAAACTGCAGAGCGTTTAATATCTGTATGCTTCCGTTACATGACTGTCAAACAGAGTTTCACGATGCTGAGGCTACAACAGCAAGGCCTGTTTAAGGACTTCCATTCCTTTCCTCTTCCTCCAGCCTGCCAAACTCTGCTGCTGACGGTTGCTTGTGGGCTTTGAAGAAGATAAACTGACTGAGCCCCCCCTGCAGCCCTAACGTTTTGCCAGATAAGTGAGAAGGTGGTGCCACCCCAGCACCTACCATGACACTGTGGCTGGCACTTGACTGACAAGCAAGCTTTGCGTACTAAACAGAGTTATCTTCCACAACCAGGTATGACTGAGGAGTTCTCTCGCTGCTTTAGTTAGGGTCGCTTGACTTTGGTAATCAGCTGAAGGGAAGTATTTCCATACAGTTTAGATGGAAGGAGGAAAAAAAATGGGGCAGGGGTCAAGTCTAACAGCAACTTCCCTCAGTTCCTCTAGCACAGACATTACAGTTCTCGGTTACAGACCTGCAAGAATATTGAATGCCTAAATCAGAAGGGAACTGGGATATCGCTAGATACACTAGTCTCAGTATAAATCAAAAAGAGAAGCCTTCCCGTTTTAAATCTTCTGGAGCTGGGAACGCACCTGCCCATTTAGTCAGAGTGCTTGTCAGTGGCGGTCCTATCCCTGGCTAACCTCAGGGCACAGCTATAATTCCTGAAACCCACTGACATCGGCTAAAGATTGGGACCGAGACCTAAAGCCTGTTTGAGCTGAAATATAACACAAAATATTTCGTGACTCTTCCCTCCACTCTATTCTGCAAGCCAGACTAACTGCAGTTCTCAAGTAAAGGGTTTCCAGCTAGGACCCTCTGACAAGGATTTAAGGCTGGAGCTGCACACATCTAGCAATTTACACCTAATTTACATTTACGTTTAAGAGTAGGCAGCAAACAGCAAAACAGAGTTTTTAAACAAAAGGTGAGTCTTCTCTGCAACTTGCTAACTTAACAGACCTGACAAAGCAAGAGTTTGCTGACCCTCAGGCCCAGGCTTATCAGTTTGCACTGGGGTTTGCCCAAGTGCCGTCGGGAAGGTTTAAGGTTCTTTGAGCATTTTAACTATCAGGTTCTAGTATTCTGCAATACCGCAAATGTGTTTCATAATGCCAATACACTTGTTTATAAATTTTAAAATGCAACAACAACAACAACAAAAAGACTGTGCTGGATTATCTTTACATAAGGAGAAATAAATTTTTGCTTACAGACACGCATGAAGAAACTGCTACACAGACAGACTGAAACCCCAGACGCCTCAGGAAAGGACCACTGCAGCATAAATATCCTATCAACTTTAGCTGTAGTTTCATTTCAAATACATTGAGGAATTCTCTTATTACTATTGCTGATTTTTTTATTAAGAACATCAGTCTACAAAACTGGAAGGCCAACATCCCGTAAGAAGTTGCTAAGGATATTGAAAAGGTTAACCACTTAAAACATGATATAGTGGGTACAACTGTACTTGCTGAAGGGGAAACAAGAACTTAACGTTAGAATCTCAAACGTATGACGTTGTAAAAAAAGAAAAGAACAACAAACGCTGAAGGATTTAAAGTGTTAAGGCATTTTAAGTTCAGGGAAAAAAAAAAAAGAAAGAACAAAAACCAGACAGTGTCAGTCTCACAGTGTTGCAACAGAAGCAACCAGAACTAATGTTTAGATTAGATACATTCCTCGTATCTATACCACACTACATCCCTACTTGCCTAAGAAAATAAACTGGCACTACCAGATTAGCCAAACCGCTGACATGCTGCAGTCACCACTACCTACTTGTTTAATGGCAGAGGCCAATATTGCACACCTGGAAAAACAGGTGGAATGATAGACTAGAGATTATTGTATCCTGAAGCCTAGAATTTAATTAACTTGCCTCATAAAGTAAATACGCAAACTTTGGAGATAAGTTTCTACCTTGGATGAATTCTAAATCAGTTAATCTCTGCTTAAAACATAGCAAACAGGAGAACTAAAGATAAGTGTCTCTGGAGAACAAACATAAAAAAAAAATAGACATAAGTTAGCAAGAAAGTCATGCAACCAAATACACAAATTAAGTTTTATCATGCAGAAAAGAGATCAAAGAGCAATAAAGTGAGTATGGGGCTGGAAAGGCTTGAGAGAAGATTTAAACCTTCATTTAATCAGGAATGAATAGGAGAGTTAGAGTGTGCAAACATTAGGTTGCATAAACACCAATGGAAGAGGGTTTATAGTAATGCCAGTGAGCATAACTAGAACAAGAGCAATTAAACTGAGAATGCAAAAACATAGACAGAATAGAATGACAAGCTTTGTGAGAGCGATTTTAGAATACACCATGTAAATCTGTCAAAGGAAGCAATGAAAACACGCTTGTTCGGGAGATTCACAACAAGAACAGATAAAAACAAACACACAATAGCCTCAGAGACTAGCCAAGCTACTTACAGTCGGGAACTCGTGTCTCAGAATCAGCTGGCAGCCTAGTCTCTAACGCCTGTATAGAAAAGCCATTGCACAGTCTTGCCAGCTCACGGGATGAACATACAGCTGTCACCTCAATTTAAAAGTCTTCGTTAAAAATGGGTAAAGAAAATAGGTGGGCCAGAAAGCTAAGGTGGCAAACTAGTAAAGGGAGGCAACGTTGGTAGAAAAAGCACTGGCAAGCACATTCGCAGAGAGTCAAGGTGAGCAAGCTGTCCTCGCGGTTTCACACAGGATTTTTTGCACTGCTATCAGAGTCACTTTCTGCACGTGGCCGGTCAGGAGCCCAATACGCCTGCGCTTTCCGTAGTAAGCCAAGGCCATCACAACTGCCGTATTATCCTCATGCAGGACCAACAGCCGTGGGCGAAGGAGGGGAGCCACGCAGCAGCTGTAACTGGTCCACCACACACCCCGCTGGCTGCTGATGCAACATAAAGACCAGTCGCAACAAACCCTCAAGTGCGACTGGACCCGGGCTCTTTTTCAGGTGTCTACTCCATCATCGCCATCATCCTGTTCTTGCACCCACGCGCATACGCACCCGCTTACGGAACCGCGTGCTACACTGTGATTCATAAAATCAAGATGGTTTTATCTTTACGGAGATAAAGCTGATCGACCGTTTAACTGACTGTCTGGCAACAGCTGCGGGCAGGCTGCCCGTCACAAGCACCATCCCCAGCCCACAGGAGGATGCTCTTCACCCGGTCAGGGGCCGGGCCGGGCCGGGCCGGGCCGCCCCTCCGCCGCCGCAAGACCTGCCGGCGGGAGCGCCCCCGAGCCGGGCCCGCCCCGGCGCGCTGCTTCTCCTCCGGGGGACCGGCCGGGACCCACCCCCACCGGGGCAGGGCGAGGCGCGC
>JAVKLA010000057.1:17898280-17910689 GCA_034782735.1 Sagittarius serpentarius | reverse complement strand
CCCCCGGCTGCCCTCTCCCCGCCATCCCCCGCCCCGCACCTGGTCTCCTGGTTGCTGAACTTCTTGGTGACCACCTTGCCCAGCTCCAGCCCGAGCCGGTCCGCCACCCGCTGGGACAGGTCGTGGTGGGAGCTGCCGCTGAACAGCACGATGTTCGGCATGGCGGGGGCGAGGGAGCGGAGAGACCGAGGGAAAGAGGGCGCGGGGAGCGCGGCGCGGGGGTCAAATAACCGGCGCGGCGGGCCCGCCCCCGCCCCGCCGCCAGCGGCTGCGGGGGGCGGGGGGGGGGGGGCTCGGACCCGTCGCGCCGGCGGCGGAGGGGCGGGGGCGGGGCGGGCCCGCCCCCGCCCCGCCGCCCGCGGGGGGGGGGGGGGGGGGGGGGGGGGCAGGCACAGGTAGCGCCGGCGGCTGAGGGGCGGTGCGGGGCCGAGCCTTCTCCCTCCTCCTCTTCTCCCTCCTCCTCTTCCTCTCCCTCCTCCTCCTTTCCTCCCCCCTCCTCCTTTCCTCCCCCCGCCAGCCCCCTTGCCCAGCTGCCGTCCTGCCTCAGAAAGCAGGGTTAGGCCGGGCTTTACCTCAGGCGGGCAGAGCTCTGCCTCCGCTCCTCTTTCGTTCTTCCAGAGCGGGACCGAAGGGAAGATCCTAACGGGGGTCTGGCTGCCTGTTGCGGTTGGGTGTGTACGGTTCAGGTGACGCTGCCACCTAAAAAAAGCAGTCGCCAAACACAGCTATACCTAGGTATAGGTTTAGTTAGATACCTAACTAGCTTTAGCTACCAGAGCTGTCCTTAAATAACCTGCAGCCGATTCTGTATATACGCCATTCATTTTCCATTAACGTGTTTGTTTTTCTTGACTGTTGCTTGGAAATCACCTGGTCTGGCCCTTTCCTCCACAGCAATACTGCAAAATACCGTCAGGAAATTGAACAAAGACAAAAAGGTCTTGGCTTTCAGCTAGAGTTATTGTAGCTCGTGTGTATAAAAATAAATAAATGGCATTGGGTAAGTGACTTTAGAACCACCTCGGTTTTCCTGCCTTGAGCAAACCTCTGCTTCGAGGAGCAGGCTCTTGAACATATGTTTAAATAATGCTGTGTCGGTGGCATAATTGATAACCAGATAACCCCCGCTATTGCGTAGTTCACCTCTACAGACAGTTTCAGAGCTGGTCAAAAAGTCCTGTCAAAGTATTTTTTCAAGTGAATACTGGATTGTCAATGAAATCTAATTTCTGCAAAGAAATTACATTTTTTTTCCAGAAAGGAACTTTCTCCATGGAAAAAAAAAAATCCAAAAAGAACAAGTGTATGTCCCAAACTGAATGTTTTAATGAACAACTGCTGAGTAATAAATGGTTTGGGAAGTTAGGGGTTAATAGTTTGGGTTGCTAGCATTCCCATTCTCCCTGGTCTAAGCCATTCAGTCAGATACTTCCCCAAATCACAGACACTTCTTGCGAAGTATTGCATCATTGCAGAGGCAATAAATAAACAGGGGACGCAGCTTATGGACAAGAATGGGAACAGCAAGTATTGTGAGTTACCACAGCATAATTTCAGAATCTGTTCCACTGTTTGGTACATTGCCAATACCACAACAGATGAGGAGTGTTTTACGGCCTGCTCACCCTTTTGCCCTCTTTGTATTTTCTCCTTACGCAATTAAAAAGAAATGGGTTTAACTGTCAGCACTGTAGGCTCGTAATAGCATCTGAAAGTCAACCTTGTGTTTCTTCAAGTTCACACATCTTCAACAACTAATTTTGTAGGCTACATTCTGTTCCGAGATATTTGCAACTCTGAGTTTTCCCAGCTGTCCTGATTTCGTGGTGATTTTTAATATTGGTTATTCCAAAATCTGTAGCTTCTGTGACTGCAGGTTTCAAATCTGCGAAAAAGAAAAGTTGCTGATATGACCTGAGGATTATCAGAACTAAAAGCAGTGCTAGACAGAAAAGGGTAATGTAACTTCAAAATAACGTAATAAAGGAAAACTATACCTTACTGTAGACTCAAAACAACACCAGAACTTTTGAAATGGTCTGCAGAAGACAAGAAAACAGCTTGGGCTGGCAAGGTTTTTTTTGGTATGTGTTTGGCAGCGCTGAACCCTACCATGAACTAGCTCACTTGGTGAATGTCTTGACCCACTCTCTTTTTTTCCCAAGGTATCCTGTTAAAACTCTTGTCCCCACGTGCAGTTTAGTATATATTCCTCTATTTGCTGGCTTAGCAGGATACCCAGACAATTCTTTTCAGCCCACTAAGACTTTTGTGCCCAACAGCTAATTAGTGTTTATCCTGTAGCTACAATATAGAAACTGCAGTCATTAAAACCAGCTGTGGAGGCTGACATACAAAAGAAATAGTGCTAATTGACATGTGGAGTACAATTATCTTTCCTTTGGTTGTGATAGACTAAAATAGCGGACCGGAATTCAAAAATTTGTGTCATCACCACTTGAAGCTCTGCGCTTTTCTAGAGAAAAAAATAAAAATCACTATTATTTCTCCTCTTTCTCTTTTGATTAAATGAGAACAATAAGAGAACTACCTGCCTAACAGCAGAAAGTAAAACTTTCAACAGGAAATTGCTTTCTTCCTTTTATCATCACATTGTGGGTAGAAATGGTCTTGCCTCGCGTAGGATGTAATAATCAGCAAAGAACAAGAAAATGCTGTTTCCTGGTAACTAGATGTCAGTAAGTATTGGTGAGTAGCTGCAACAATCACTAGTCAGCTGGACCTGAGAAAGCATATGTAACTCTGCTCCTGCACCAGAAGGCCCTTCCAGCAAAGGTATGAGAGCAAAGGAAAAATAAGAGTCTTTAAAATATCGGAAACTGGACTACCAGGAGACACTGATTTACATAAAACTGAAAATTTTTTGCCCATTTTGGTTTCATTGCAATGCAGTTTTGCAGGTCTTACCATATAGCTCCCTCTATGACTCTCCTTACATTTCCCGTATTAAAAATTGTTACACCCTGAAAAAAAGTGACTCAGAGTAACCCAGGGCCTTTGTAGTTTTTGTATCACAATGACTTCTGACCATTTTTTTTCGTCCAAATTATAAAATATCTTTTCGGGGCAATATCTGTTGGGGAAAAAAACCCAGCCTTTTAAAAGAATTGACAAAATCCCTGTTGGGTCTCCAGAAATACAATCAATATCAAGCTATTTCAATCCTTCCTTTCACAGTCATAATTTGCAAAAGACTCCCTTGACCAATTTCTGCCCTCAGTTACAGCATTTAATTGTCAAACGTTAGCAAATCATGGCTCTGGTTTCAACAGAATTGATCATGAAAAATCTGAGATTTAAAATACACAGTTGCAGGCTGTCTTTATTTGTAGTGTGCATTTTTAACTGTTAGTGTATATTTGGGTCATGATTTCAAGATTTTCTAAGAATCTCCCCTAAAAAAATGAAAACTAATATTTGCCTCTAATAACTTGTCTCCAAGGGCTTTGGCTTGAACAATAAATAGCAAATATTGGAGGCCTTGATATGGAATAGCAGCAGCTGACAGCATTACAGTCGCATCTGTCCAAACATATTATCTCTGCATTTTGAGACCTGTGATTCTATTGTCTTCACAATGCTGATCTGGTTCTTCCAAAGCTTGTTCTTTCCTGCAAGTATAAAAACATAAAAAGCTGTTAAATGAATAATGCGACTGAAAAAGCATGAAGTTTTGTCATAAGACCCCTATAGTTATTCCTACCACCCAATAACTTAGCATGTTCTTCATGATCTTGGCCACCCACTGCTCCCAAATTGCTCTTGATGTTCCTAGCTTCCACGTAGCTCCAGTCATCTCTCTCCCACCTGTCTTCTGAATCCCCATTGCCTCCCTCCTTTGCTCTATGGCATCCAATTTCTGTGATTGTTTCTAATGTTACCTCTGGATATTTTCTGAATACTGAATATTTCAGCTGCTGCTGCTCCTCTTTCAAAGCCACAGCTCTATGATATACTATTCAGCTGCTATTGAAATCTCTTTGATCACTTAGCTCCACTTTTCTTTGTCAGCCGATACGGCTCCTACTGCCTCGCCTACTTTATTCTGTAAAAAAGCTTATTGCCCTTCTTACATTTATCCTGACGGAAGATGCTAAGCCAAACAGCTTTCATAAATTTCTCCTAATGTGCATCATAACACACCTTTCTCAGCTCTAATCATCATCAAACATGTGGCACCTTATACAATGCATGATCAATGGAGAGAAAAGAAAGAATTTTCAAACTGCAAGTTATATAAATTTAACTGTTCACTGTATGCTTAGTTATCAGGACATTTTCACATCAATGGCCTAGACTGTTCTTAGCCCCCTACTTATCTCCATAGTGATGTTCTCTTCTTCTCTATCAGGTTTTCTCTTAAACTACCTTTAATTGAGCAATAGAAAATGTCTTTTCGTGCTGAGAAACCTGGAAAATTTGTCACTGCTTTTCCAGTCTGAGCTTTGATGGCTATGTTTCAACTGCAGTAAGCAATCATGTCATTGTTCTTGTAGTTATGGCAGGTTACCAAACTTACGTGTATATGTCACCTCGTAATGCTGCAGTTTTCCCAGGCAGCTTACAAGGTACCGTTCAGGATTCTTATATCTACAAAGGTACTATCTGGCATATGTGGTTTGTCGTGAGCATGAATTTTCTGTGACATAACAGTAGTGAAAATGGCCTACTGAAAGTATTTTTGTAGGTAGTGTAGGTATTGCTACGGAGGAAAGGGGCAGACTAGGTGATTTCTTAAGATCTTTTATAAATCTTATTTTCTGTAATGCTACTGTTATTCTAGACTTTGTCACTGCCAGGGCTTTCTTATTGGTTTCACAATAATAAAATGCTTCATCATTCAGACTTTTTCCGTATTAAGGCATCATACAGTCATGACTTTGTGTTCATACGTCAACGCTTCTTTTGGACTATAACTACTAGCACTTATGTCCATTATGGAAGTGTTTTGATGATCAGGTAAGTTAAAATGTCTCGTTTCATTTGCATTTTTTTCTTCTGTAGTAAATGATAAATTGACCTTGACTGACTGTTGAAGTGGCTTCTCACGGGGAACAAGCAGTGGGTTCTCAAGGAGAAGAAAAAATTCTAAACCCTCAGGAGCTGTCATGTATTAAAATCTTGTCCAGCCAGCTTTGTTACACATTTGATTTCTTCTCAAGATGAGGTTTCAGATCCTTAAGTTTCTGTTGCAGCTCATCCGTGTTAGGAAGCTCCAAGATGAAGGAAGTAATTTACTTAATAGGAAGCAATCTGATTCCCTTGTTTTGTCCTAACAGTTTAGACTAGGACCCTTCAATTTGGGTTTCCCAGTGAATCATGAAACATTTTAATTTTTGCACAAAGATTTAGTTACTACTAGATCATTTCTCAGCTTTTTCTAGGAAAATAATCATATGCTGTTTTAAATCCTTTTTTTTTCAAGTATTTACAGAACTTCCAGTTTCTGTAATTCCTTTTCACTGTTTTTTTCCTTTCTGCCATGATTTTGCCCACTTGAACTCCAAAGGAACATTAGCTTATAATCTTCATCCTTGAAAACTGCATCTTACCTCTAGTACCAGGGCCTGTACCTCTGATTCCCCCAGTTAGTCAGCTGCCAGTCTTCAGCATCTTCTGTGTTGCCGCTTGCATGAGTAAATAAAGGCAAGACAGCAAACTAATCTTGGAACTAAATATTTCTTTGTAAGTCTGTATATAAACAGGATTGCTGTTGCTTCGCAGAACACAAGCTCTAGGGACTGCAGTATTGGAGAAAGAAGCATATCAGTGCCAAGCTAAGGTGGAACGAGAGAGCAGATCGTTATGTATCTTCCATGCAGGTATCAGAGGCAAAAGACCAAGACTCTCCAGAAAACCATTTTCTACCCCTTTAAAAATAGCCTAGTTCAAGATAAAAGATCAAAGATTTCAATTTCTTTTTCAGGACTAAACCTCGTGCATTCTCTCCAGGCTAATTTAGAAAGTTTTATCTTGTCTTTTATGCATCTTGGTTCTAAGTCTGGGCAGCCATAGGACTCCAGCTTAGCCTGCAAGCCTGTCTGCTTATTCTCCACTCTAATCTTCTTCTAAATCAACACATAATCATGCTGTGTCTCAGTTCTGTCAAATCACATTTTCCAAAAGAAAACCATTCTGCATGGTCGTTTTTGACTGGCAAAAGATAAGGAAAGAGAAGCAAACGAGAAGAAAAGAGATCATGATCTGAGACTGCACTCTTTCACATCATACTTTCACCACCACGGGCATTTGCTTTTGGCTCTAGTCAGAGGTGGAATGTCAGCTGTCTCTGTCAGATTTGGTCTGACCCATGTTGTTATGTTCCTGTGTTCTGACAGCATAGAAATCCAGAGTGCCAAGTCAAACTAAAGAAAAGTCTCCCTGAAAGCAGACAGCCCCCAGTCTGTTTTGAAAGTCGCAGGGTAGATTGCTGTGATGTCTGTGATGCTCATTCTACTAACGTTATTGTACTACTGCTACTTCAAAGGCAAGATCATGTATTCAGATTACATAGAATTTCCATCAGCTTTGGGTAAAACTCACTAAGGGAAGCTTTTAAGAGCTATCTTGTGCTTTCTCTGGCTGTGGTTATGCAGTGAGACCCAAGAAGACTTCATTGCTTCCATGTCTGAGTGAATATTCCATGTCAGGACAAGATCTGCAAGTGGACCGCTAATTATCAGCTGCCTCTTGATAAAAAAAAACCAAGCACACTGAAAGGAAGAGAACTGCAGTACGCTCTAAAAACAAACCAGGACTGAAGAAGAACCCATCTATTACTGAGTCAAAACTTCCCTTCCCCTTCTTGTTCCCATAGTATAATGGCTATAAATGCTGCTAGTTATTTAAGAAATGGGCATAGAATCTTCATATAACACCAGACAAAAATATAAAAAGATTAACAACGTAGAGCAGAAATAAAAATGAGAGAATTATTTTTTGCAGAATATGAAATTATTAAGTATCACTACAACATTGCTGTAATCACAAACAAAAATAATAGAGGTACACCAAATTTAAATTAAGTGATTTTCTTCAATATTTAAAAAAGCCCTCTATTGAAGCTTCTTTAAAGCTTTTTGTATTACTTGGGGGAAAAAAAACCCCTACCTATGTATTCTAAATACTGTGATAAGTATTTAGAGCTATTATTGAAATTCTGAGTGGAAAAATATTTTTCCATAAATATTTTGAAGAATGCTAAATCAACTCCACCATAGTGTTATTATTTAAGACAGCTGTACAAGTTGTGTGTTTTATTCAAATCTGATGTGAGAAATATTTTCTTCACGAGATAAAGACAGGCATGCAAATCAAGTTTCACTAACACCGGCGTAACAAGTACCAAGAAATAAAAATTACATGAAACAGAACATGACTTGGTACCCCTAATTCACCATAAGTCACTCCACCTTCAGAATGTTTCTTCATGCTGCCTGTCTTCATATACAAATCAAACCAAATGAAAGCTGCATCACTAATACTTAGTTATTTTTTATTATTCCAGTTTGATTTCAATGATAGCTTCATTAGTTATGTTCTGGATTGGACACGCTGGGGTTTACTTCATGCATACTCCAGGGAGAAATCACAGTGGCTTGTGTTTATTAGCTTCATTCTCATTAAAAAGAAATCCTTTCACTCCCCATGACCAAGTGCAGACCTATCACGAAGTGGAAGGAAGGAGAGTGCGAGATCCGTACAGAAGCAGTGACTGCTGTGGGGCTTGCATTCCCAAGTTATGTGAAGTAGGAACTGCCATGGGCCCGCTGAGACTGCCAGTTGGACTGGTAACCTCCGTAGTGAAAGGGTCATTGACTTGTAAGGATGAAATATACGCAGAGAACGTGTCTATTTTACGCAGAGAACATGTCTATTTTAAAGTAGACCTACTTCAGTATTGAATGTTATATCAGAATTGCTACGAGACATGGACTGTTTAAAAAAAATTAATACCTGATCAAAAAGAAATTATTAAAACAGACTTAAAAATACAGCAGCTGTTCCCACACAGCTTGGCAATGGTACAACTGAGTACAGTTCCTTCACATTCTAAAGGTTTCCTCCAAGACTGGAAGGAACTAGAAATTTCCAAGTGTATATATGTAACTTTGACTTTGCTGAAAGCATTGGTCATACAGGTCCAAAAAACGTTTCTACATCAGTGAGGTCTTGCAAAGACTTTAGATACTTCAACATGCTAAAAAATCTGTGGCTTTTACCAGGAAAAAAAAAAAAAGGGAGAGTTACAAGTGGGGAAAAAAAAAGTTTATGTACACAAACCTGCTTCAAACCATCCACACATTAATGTTCACTTCTATTAAGAGGCTAAGCAGAGAGGAATAAATACTGAAGAAGTACAACATGTTGGTGCACATTTCTTTCTGAAATTATTTTAAAACATTATAAATTTCTCACTAGTTTTGTTTCAACATAATGGTATAATAATAACAGATCCTAAAAGTACTGCATGGGTTTGTTTTCTGATCTTGTACTCATGAAGTTCTGCTCTAATATTCTATGAGGTGTATCAATGAACAAAATTACTCATAAATAAAATACATAATAATGCATCAGTTGAGGAACTTTATCATTTGGTTGAAGGTTAAAGCTCTGTATGTGTATATACTTGTTGCCTTGTGTTCAAGGTCCATTTTCATCAAATCATTCTCCAGGGTTCATGTATTATTTGTATCAAAAGAGGACTTTGTATTTTCAAATCTTCTTTAAAATCTTTAAACCTTTTAAAAATCTTTAAAACTTCTGATTTTCCCTTGCAAGTCCTATAAGCTTGTTTCCTGTTTCCTGCTCATCTTTATGGAACCATGTCTCAAAGGAAGAGGAAAATAAGGTATGTATGTGATTAAAAAGAAATGAACGAAAAACCTCAAGCCATTTCTTACCAAGACGAAATTCACAGTAACAGAGATTTCCTGGGTTCTTCAAAAAGAGTAAAATATCCATACTCTGCCCCTTTATTTATCTTGTTCCTATATTTCTCTTGAGTAGCTATATTGGAACCTCGACAGATCTTCATAAATTCTGTCATTATATCCATGGGCACAATTGCAGCACAGCTTTTGCCACTGGATACTCCAGTGCTAACAAAGGGGCAAGGTTTTTCTCTAGGTAGGAAAGGTGAAGTTAAATTATTTCCATGAGCGAATATTCTGTATCAGTAGCCTTGGCAATCTAGTAGGAACAACATAACATTTAGCTTTGTTAGAAAAGCAAAAAGGACATTTGCTGCTTAAAACGTACAATTGTATAGAACAGAGGGCTGCTACAGCAGCATATATAGGCTGACTCCTCACCTCCTGCTTGCACAGACCTCTGGTTTCCCCTGCTGTTCTGGTGGTGCTGATGAATCTTGTATACCAGGGGACTGGGAAAGAAGGAAGGGGTCACAAGAGCGAGGGAATAGCTAGAAATAGGGTGGGAGAGAGAGTGTTTCTTCCCCTTGATTCTTGACAGGCCTTCTGAAGTCTCTACAACAATCTGGCATCCCACTCATCCTCACCTAAATCTTCAATGTCCCTTCCTCAACACCTTAACACCCCAAAACTTCCTAAATCTCATGGCCTGAACAGCCTTCCCAGACTCCAGAACATCACTGACATTTGCCCCCTTCCTCCCCTTTTAGGGCTCCAAGCCCTTTCTGCCAGCTCCCTCAAAACTGCGTTTCACTGACTTGCTGTGAAACAAACTGTGAGCCAGCTCCTGACCTGACTCGCTGTGTGGAGGAGTAAGACCCATACTCAGTACAGTGCTACAAAATCCTTCTGTGCCAAAGTCTGAAGAAGATGATTACTTCGTGATAAAGTTCACTTGCATCTGTTTAACCTGACATGTCTCTCTCTAGAACTGTTCACAGACTTACCACGTCTGAAACGCTGTAACATTTAAAAGTACCATTTTCAATAACTTTTCTTCTTTTTTCTAGTGAAAAGTCAACACAATCAATATTTAAAACTGCATAGCACGCATAATTTCAAATACTTCACCAATAAATATTAATCAAGTGCTGTTCAACTATGCTCTGAGGTGGTGTGGGCTCTCAGTCCCCCTTTGAGATATCAGCATTATAATCATCAGAAGATCTTAAGTTACTTCCAGTGTTGTGTCTTGGAACCTGTTTTGATCATTGGTTAACTAAGGCTTCTTGGCCATCAGTAGGAAGAGATAAACTTCATTAAGCCTGCCCAAATGATGGCCACCATTACCACTAGGAGGAGGTAAAGGCAGAAGTCAGGGCTGTAATGGTGACAAGGTCCTTTTGACTGGGAAAGGTATAGATGCATCCTGTTGACTAAGAAACAAAAATGCAAGACAGCAGAAATACCATTAAGGTCATGTCAAGAGTGTATATACTGTCTGTGAAGCTCAAGAAGACATGAGATGCACGCTTGTTTAACCACAAAAATCTGCAAACTATTAATCAGGAGGAGGAGGGATTTTTCAAACTGCCAGCAGAAACCTACAAAAGGCAGTATCTAATGATACATGGAGTCACCATACCTATTGGAAAAGCAAATGTACAGGGTACAGCAATCTTATATACCAGTGAATGAAACACATCCGAGAATTTTCCTTTGCACCAAGGCAAAGTAGCGTCTAATTAAGTAAAATCTCTTAGCTTCCAAATCAGCGTCTGTGTGCAAACTGCCTATTAGCAATGACCCCCAGAATAATGATCTGCCGAACTGCCCCCAAGAAGTATTTGAGGAAAGCACTAGCTGGAAGGGCCAAGCTCACACCAGGGCACAGTTTAACAGTTTGTTAGCTTAAAGGATCATGCTCTAAAGGTCAGCAGTACTCTCAGGCATGCTGAAATCTCCTAGCATAGGCACAGTTATTCCAGGAAGTTCTTATGGCAATGATTTCTCCCTTGCCCTGTCCCCCCCCCAGCCTCCCACTGCAACCAAGCAAACTAGAAGAAGCTACTGGTGAAGTGGCTATTTTCAGTTTGATTGTCACCAGAAAATGGCTGAAAACATAGAAGTGGGGAGGAAGCTTAGTGAACGAGAAGAGTTCATTATTGTAAGAAGAGGAAGGAGTCAAAGGATTAGAAGAAAAATAAACCAAACTGAAACACACTCAAGGATCTGGTGACGGAGTCTTCTGGAAACTTAATTTAAATGACAGAAGTCTGCCAGGAAGGTAGCAGTAACTGAAAAGGGCTATAAATGGAGAACAGCAAACCTCTCTGATGCAAGACAGAAAGCAAAGACAAGAAATCACTGTGGCTCTACCACGAGTTTTTCAACAGCATGAGAATTAAATCATGCAAGGCACAAAGACATCCCTCCGTAAGTATGAAGAAATCAACATAAAGGATTAACACACAGGGATAAAATCAAAAGGGTTAAGGGGCATAGCAAGGGTCAAAAAAAAAACCAAAACCAACAACCCCAAAAACCAACCAACCAAGACCATTTGCCTACCAGGAAAGGAAAACAAGGAAAACTTGGAGTCAATTCTGATTTGACAGACTGATTTACGTCTGGAAGTGCCTATATCCACTGACTCTCCAGGAAGCCAAGGGCAAAATTAGGCATTTCTGTTCAGTCTCAGGACTCTGACAGACAATTCATTTTCAGTAGTTAAAAGGGATTGCTCTACACAGAAAGAACAGAGAAGAAAGTGGAGAGGTAGAGTAGAAGATTCAAATAGTCAAATGTAAACATTTCTGGAAAGTAAAATGCATTTGACACAGTCTTCCACAGTATCCTTATAGCCAGAACAGTGAGATGTGTACTGCTAAGATGGATGATAAGGTGGGTGGAATATTGGCTTGCTCATCAGGCTCAGAGGGTTGTGGTCAACTGTACAAAGTTCAGCTGGCAGCTGGCAACTGGTTGGCAGCTGGCAACTGGTTACCTGCTGCATGCCTGAGGGATCGATACTAGAGCTAATACTGTTTAATTTCTTTATTAATAACCTGAACAATAGGACAGAGGTGCACACTCAGGAAGTTCATGAACAATGCCAAACTGGGGACAGCGGTTGATATGCTGGAGGGCAGGCCTGCTATACAGAGGAACCTCAACAGGCTGTAGAAATGGGCCACCAGGAACCTCATGAACCTCAAGAAAGGCAAATGGCCGGCACCTGGAGAGCAATAAGCCCAGGCACCAGTACGTGCTGGGGACTGACCAGCTACAACACAGCTTTGCAGAAGAGGATCTGGGGTTCCTGGTGGACAACAAGTTGAGTATGAGCCCGGAATGCGCCTGTGGCAAAGGCAGCCAATGGTATCCTGGGCTGCATTAGCAAGAGTGCGGCCAGCCAGCCAAGGCAAGTGTTTCCCTCCTCTGCTCAGCACTCGCGAGACCCCTTTCGGGGTGCTGCGCCCGGCTTTGAGCTCCCCAGCACAGGAAAGACACAG
>JAVKLA010000057.1:17831654-17884287 GCA_034782735.1 Sagittarius serpentarius | reverse complement strand
ACTTCACCTTGGGGCGGTCCAGCACTGAAACAGATTGCCCAGAGAGGCTGTGAAATCTTCATCCTTGGAGGTACTAAAGAGCCAGCTGGTCCCAGAGGAACTTGACCTTCCAACCCGAGTGACGGTGTGACGCTGCATCTCAGATACTGCAGGAGTACGGCCCCATGGCTTGAGCTCCCGTATTGCTCTCCTTCGTGGGGTTCGGAAGACATAACACCTCTTAGTCTGCGGCATATGTACTTCAAGTGATGACCTCGTGACTGGGAAGGAAACTCCTGTGACATCCGTTGCTTTTTATGAGCATTGCTTTCAACACAGGAATTCTGTGCCCCATTTTCACAGTAGAAAATGATACTGATTGTTACTTTTCCCTGTCTTTTCTTTCTTTTATTCTACTGCAAGTCTCCAGTGTTTTCAAAAGAAGTTTAGAAAAGTGTAAAAACACCTTGGTCAGCTAAATTAAACAGTATTGTCCATTCAGTTATATAGCCATGCTGAAAAACATGGATCTCGACTGTAACTCTTCAAAACTTTTCGTTAAGTGATATTTTCACTCTTCAATTCTTTACACTAAGTGAACTTACTTCTGAGGTACTTAATATGGATTCCACAACTTTTTTATAGCAGTGTTACTTTGTTAGGGTTTTTTTCCTCTTTTGTTTGGTTTGGGTTTTTTTTTAGAGAGGAAGATCAGGATAAAATTGAGGAAAAGTCAGGTGTCCTTAAGGACTAGAAGTAATAGAAGTGGGATAAATGTGCAGTGTCAACAGATAACAGTAACAACCTTAACTGCTGGCACTAATCGATGCCAGAATGATTAGGAGCTACTGATATGCTGATACTGAAAAATGTAAATGAGATCATATTATGCATGTATGAGGCACTGTCAGTAGAGAGAGATGATTATCAATGGCCTGAGTAAGTAGATTCTGAAGAATCTCCTATATCAAAATGGTAACAGAGCTTGTTGAATTTAGCTAGAGAAAACCAGAGGGAAGCTGACTCTATGTGAAGTGGAAAGATGCTACCAGAGGCTGGAAGAGAACTGTTTAAAAGGCCCCAGTTGCAACTAAGATGAGTATTATGTTAATCTGGAAATAAAAATGAAGTTTCTAGCTATGGAAGAAGTGAGGTTGCAGAACAGCTATGCAGGAGGAGTAGGAACAAAACCTGTTTGAATATCAATACAGCATGTAAAGAGATTTGTTGGGTTTTTTTAACTGTAGAAAATCGCTTAAAAATTAATTAAAAAAATCAGGGAAGGTCCTAAGTCAAGCACTCAAAAGTTAGGACATCTCAAAATTAAACCTGCCTGCCCCTGCAAAATTTATATTGCCCTTTCCCATATGCATGGTTTCCACAGCACTCTTGCTCAATGCACAGGCACTAGGATGTGAGTGGTATACGAAGCAGGACATGGAGAAAGAAAAGATACATGAAGAAGGTGGGAACCGGATACGGCTGTACAGAATGGGATCCTACTCTTTTCTCTGTTGAAGTTGTTCGACATATTGCTGTGTCTAGGATAGTTCACAGCATTCTCTATAGTTTTCCCTGTGAAGAACACAAGAAGTTCAAAAAGCCTCTGTTTTTTCCTGATGTAAACCAAATCCCAGTGCCGACACTTCAACACTTTTCACTAAGTGAAATCAGCAAATGGGGAAACCTAAACAGGCAAGTGGTGGCCATTGTTTTAAATTAAAGGAACAACTATCCACACACAAAGCACTTGGCCTTAATAAATTAAGGATGTTGAAATAATACCTGTTTTTTAATATTTATTCCGTACAGGTTTCTTCCAAATTTGAAAAGAATAACAAGGAGATTCAGGTTTTTTTGCGGGGGTCTGTTTTACTTTCTGATCTTCGTATAAGAACCACCATTACATTCCGATTGTCTATTTGCAGAAGAGCTCATAAAACAACTTCAATCCAAATTAATTCAAATTAATTTCATTTCAAGTTTGCAGCCCCTCTCTTTTCCTGTTTGCAAAAGTATAATTCAAAAGGACACCATCACTCTCAGCTGCCAGCCAAAACTGAACTCGTGCTAGGTCAAGAAGTGTTTGCAGGAGCAAGCCTTACAGTAACTCTTGTACCGTCATGATCCGGATGGAGCAAGATTGACGGGGTCCAGTCCTAGAAACGTTGCCACAGGTTGGGAGAACTTGTTAACTTTAAAATATCTTTAACATTTCTAGATAAATTATTAATAAAGAAACAAACAAACGAATGTTTGCTCTTCAGGTTGCTCCTACAACATTTTGTGCTTTTATTCTGCAGCGCCAAAAGAAGGGACATAAGTTAATTAACAACTGTTTTACTAGGATCCCACTGACATCACTGATGATGCACAGCCAAAGTAAAGAGTGAACGTGTCTGGATTGCTTTTGATGTAGTTCTTTTCTGAAGTGCTAGCAGAATATTTTAAAGCCATCAAAATGTACTTTGCTCTTTGTCAACAAACTCACAGCTTTTAAAAAAGTTTAACCTTCAGGTAGGTACCATACTTGGCCATTTCGAACCGAGAAAGAGATTTAATGAAACCTGTGAATATGCAACATGAGTAGTTTCTTGGAAATTGATGTGCATCCTGAACAATAAATGTAACCAAACAGCTGTTACAATCCTATACAATGGCCCATCTGAGATTGTGAGATTCATTTGTACAAAACCTCTGCCTTTGCATCAGAATGTAAGAACTACACAAAGGTTTTGTGAACCTCTGCCAAATGATCAACATATGTTCTAAGAAAAAACATGGCATTTGCCTAAGAAAAGGGAAACAGTCTTTTGACTTCTCATTTAAATCTATGACATTATTCCTGCAATAATGTTTCACATTCTCCATCTGTCTTTTTTCTATCATTTATTGCTGGTATTATTTACTAATAATGATCTGCAGTTTACTTGATCCAGGATTTAGAAATATGAGAAAAGATGTAGTTAGGAAACCTGTCCACTCTAAATTTTGCAAAATACAATTTATGTAATTTCTATACCAATTCTAATGAGGATTCAGAGAGATCTATTGTTAAACTGTGAACAATTACGAAGTGCTGTTAATCACTCCTATTTAAGTTTGGTGCTAAGTAAAATACTGAGAATCATACAGAACCTAAACACTCATTTTCAGGCTACCAAAGCTCAATCGTTTTATCCCCAGCACAGACGGGACGCAGTGCTTAGGGAGGCAGCGAGTCGCATGTGTACCAGGAGCTCTGGCAGACAGCGCTGGGGCTCACTCAGAGAGGCTGAGAAGGCTGGTACGTCCCAGCTCGAATAAGTATAGGCGTGACGGTGGCAATATAACAGCGAGTTGTGGAGTATTATCGAAGTTACTCATCCATCCTGTCCTCTACTGGCTTGATTATGCTTTTCAGAAGGGCTAATGGGATACCACGGCATAAAGGTAGGAAGGAAAATAATAATAATGATAGATGTCAAAAAAAGAAAAATGTAGGAAGCTTCATAGACCTTCTCAATCAATAAATTTCAATACGCTTATAGTTTCCCAGCTGAGTGCTTTCATTTGCTGGCATTAAGAACATACAACTTGAAACATCTACAAGGCAAGCATGAACATTTGAGCTGATTATCTCAGACTCCCTTAATAATTCATCAGAGAGAAATGGGCATTTCTCAGATGTGAAACCACTTAACCTGTTTTAGGTCTCTACTTTCAAGTGATGTGAGTAGCATCTAGTAGTGCCTACTTCCCTTCAGTTTGAAGGGAGCCCCCGCATGACTAGCTCACATTTGAACATCTCTAAAAGAAGCATCTCCAGTTGTTTAAATGAATCCCAAATTTTCCTATTTCACTAATAGTGAAATTAGTATTCCACTAATTGTCCAGTAAAAGGAATTTTGATTCAAAAACCTCAAACGCATTTAAGCAAACAATACTCAGCCCTAGCAACTCAAAGAAAACCTTTTGTATTACTAGTTTTGGAAATGTTCCTTACCATTCACTGCTAAATTGAGCTGTAGCCTCATTCTTAAGCACCTTTGGGGGAATTCATATTCTGTTCGGTCTTAAATGAGCAGAAAGATCAGACAAAAGAAACCAAGTTCGGAATTACTCGGCACGAAAAATAGGAAAAGTGACCACACAAATTTCTCCAGTCACAGTAACTTTGGCAAAACTTTCCTATGAATTCTCAGAGTGTATGAGAACTTTGTAAGCAAAACATTAAGAAATGGGAGTATGAATAAGGCAAACAATTAGACATGGAAAAAGTCTAAAAAGCTGGGATATGTCGTCTAACTGGCTAAAAAACATTCCCAAACAGATAATGGAAATAGCCGCACATCACTTGATTTGAATGCTTTTCTTCTGGAGAAACAAGGTGTTTCATGCCTTTTAAAGCACTTTGTTGGCTCAAAGATGGGAGGCATCATCAATTCGGTGGTATCAGATGTCACTAGCAAAAGTGAAGAGCAGATGACCTTGACAAATACTAATTGACATGAATTAAATTTCAAAACAGCACAGTGTAAAGACAAATGGGGAGGGATCTTCATCTCCCTATATTCATCACTGAGACTGAGCCGGTTGTCTAGGCTCTCTATGTTGTCCACAGAAAGAGAGAAAAAAAGCACATCCAGGCGGTGATTTATCCCAGCCATCTTTGAATGTGCCTCTGGAGATGCCTCTTCCTCTTCCCACATTGACTGTAGAGAGTGTTTAGGTGATTTATGCCTGATACCCAGCATTTAGACAACTAAAGTCAAACAAGATGAATTCTACCCTGGGGACAGAAAAAAGGTCCACCACAACTTAGGAGTTCATCTGTTTTAATTGACTGAGCTGAAAGAACTGAGCATACTAGTAATTCACAGAATGACTCTAAGCCACCAGCACGCTTCAGGCATGAAAGGCAAATGGGATCCTGTAATGTCCCAGACAAGAAATTTTCCATAGGTAGAGAAGTAATAATACCACTACATAAAGATGGGTCAGATCTCATCTGGAATTTGATGCACAAGCATCAGTGACAGAAGAGAACTATTTAAATAGAAAATGTAGCATTAGACCTAGCTTTTCATCCTAGGCTTTGTTTAGAAATTAAAACCAGGTCCCTAAACCTTACATCAGTGATTTTCTGGAACAGCCTTCTACAAAGAAGGACCAGCAAAACCCCAGGTGCTTTTAAGATGGGTCTTGATGCCGCCTGTCTGCACTGAGAAAACACAACTAGACTCAGTGAGAAGGCGGCACCTTTCAATCCAAACGTCCTATGGACTGAAGAGGTATAAACAGTGCAAATTGTTCTGCAAGGAAAAAGACCCCCAACATATTCATGTTTAACTTGCGAAGTACAAATAAGGACATTCGGGCAGAATAATGTAATTTTAAATGAGATTCTTTTTCAACAAGCTTTGCAAGGAAAACTGCATTTTCCTGAATTTCAGAATAAGCACGGAAGGAAAAATAAAGGTTAAAAAATTAGCAAACACAATCCCCCCCCAACTATACTGACTGTACTGATGTATTGTTTTATATGCAAGACAAGCCTTTGTGTAGAATCAGTTTTATTTTCATCATCCAGTAGTTAATTTACTCATTTATGTGGGTCTTTCATACAGCAAGAAAGAGAAAAAACATTCAAAACTATTCTTTTTTTTAAAATCAGTAAGACTGGCAGGAGAAATTCAGTCAGGAGGAAGAAGAGCAGCATTGGAAATGACTTTATAAAATGTGAAAAAGGATTTAGTTTGCAGTCTTACCTTCATGCCACAAGCAGAGCCTTGTAGGCTGAGTAGTCTGCCTCCACCGAGACCCTTCCCTTGTCCAAGGCTCCTCACGATATTCTCCGAGTTTGGGTGGGGGTCCCTGAACCTTTCCACCAGACGCAACTTCCTCCTTCTGCAAGGCATGCTGGCAGGAATCTCCACAGAAGCATCTCCAAAGCAAAGGCTGGGTTTTTTTTCCCCAGACACTATATTTTACCCGAAGTCCGGCCAGTGCGCAAATGAAGCAGCTGAAAGGTGTGCCCTCGTTTGTTCTGGTGAACACTTACCCTTCCTGACTCCTCAAGGAGTGCGTTGCTGCCTTGCTCTCATAGTTCTTCCATATATTTAAAGAAGATTTTCTTTTTAATACTCTGTTTCAGTGATTTAAAGAGAAGATGCTGCAGTAAACATTTTCCTTTTTAGAAGACAGGAACTACTTTTAAAAGCAAAACTCTGTGAAGTATCCTCGATGAGAAACACACCCCATGCATCTCTTTTTAAGACATGGTCTTCAAGTTAACCTTTTTCCAAGGAAAAAGTTAACAATGAAAGGAGGGAGGAATAAAATAGGAAATAACAAGTTCTGGTGAAAAAACCACCTGTAAACCAAGAGGAATTAAATATTGTTTACAATGTATGAAAGAAAATTGAAATCTCAGTTATAAAAAGTCAAAATTTAGTATGATAAATAGCTTGTATTTCAATGTCTAATCCAAGTAGTGTCCTGTGTAGGTAACTATGTTTGAGATACATTACATTTGCTGAAACTGGACTAAGTTATAAGGTATATCTGGCTGCTTCAGGCAGTGATGGTTCAGCAATATTAAGGAGAAAGTCAGCTGTACAATTAGCTCTGCTACATTTGTGCCTATAAATCATTTGCTTGTAGAACTGACCTGCAGCAGAAGCCCTAAAATAAATATTCAATGGTATTCAAGTAAGTGAATCAAGCAAGTATTCAAGTTGTCGCCATACAAAATCTAAATACACCACTTTCAAACCTATCCTACATACAAACCTACAGTTTAGCACATGAAAAAGAGCACATGGAGAAGAACACACTCAAGGATAAAGCTATTGAGGACATTTACTGTCACCCCATACTGTCATTTTAAAGGCATAAGCAATATGGAGGAATCTTGCAATGCACTGCCAAAAGGGACTGAGAAAACATCTTTCCTCTCTGAAGAGCAACTTGAAAAACACTGTAAAAACCACTGTGTAACATCTCAGTGTCTCCTGCTTGAAATGATGATATAAAAATGTTTTCTGTATTTGTTGTTGCCAGTTCTCTGCAAATTCTGTATTACAGGCAACTATCTGCTTTTGGCCCTTTGCTTTTAGCAAGAAACAACAATACTACTTTTTATTATTACAAGCTTAATTCCATCTTTGTTGATACAGACTGTTGTCCCATTGTCCTTTAATGGTAATTCACAGGTGGAATAGAGAATAGAGATTGGCCTTCGAGAAAGAAACATAACTTACCAGTAATTAGTCTTCTTTAGGATGCATGGTCTATAAATAAATCTGTTCTGAGGGTACACCTACACCTTATCACTCCAGACTGCAGAAATTTTCCTTTTGCAGTAACCATGGAGGACGTATTCACACTGTTGTCATCACCTTTGCCACAACGGCATAAAAAACATAGCATGCCATAAACCATTTTAATTCTTTCTCAGCCACAGAGACACTGCCTAAAACATTGAAGGAACAGAGCTCAGGATGTCTTATTTCTTTTTTTCACTCTCAAATTAACATCTACATGTTTGTTCACACTGTGTGACTTCATACAATTACCTGCCATAAACTACCTAGCAGAGGTTCTTGATGTCCCTCATGCAAACAGCACTTCTAGATTGACTCTACCAAGTGCTGTGGCAGCTCTTGAGGCAGCTCAGCAGAGACGGCACAGTGCCTGGGGAAAGAATGGTAGATATACAGCAGTTCAGTAACTCAACAGTCTCACAGAAGCTGTATGCTCAGTTGGAAGTATCAATTCCTAAGTTTTACAGCAAATACTGAAACACCAACCATCCATCTAGATAACCACCGGATGTGTCAAGAGATATACACGGTCTGTACGTTCTGAGAAAGTCTGGGCTATAAATATAAAGGGAGCTCCTTTGCTATTAAAGATACAAAATAAGGCATGTTTCTCAGAAGCACAAAGGAACGTGAAGGAAAACATAAATATATCAAAGTGATGTTAAGACACCACCTTCTGCAAAAATGATGGCTGCATCTTAAGAGAAGGTCTATCTTTGAAAAACAAGGTCAAAGAAGGAACCACAGAGGTATGAATTTCTCTCATTTTTCTAACAAACAGAGAAGATGACAAAAAAGAAAGCCTTCTTTTTTGGAGGAGAATCCATGAGAATGTAGAACACCAAATTCAAATTCCCATAACTTACTTGCCTGGCAGAGGGAAAGATCTCAATAATCTTAAAGTTCAAGGCTGAGACAGATGTTAAATTGACTTCAGCAAGGGTAAGGAACTTAACAACACAGGACCAGACTGCTTCAGTTGGAGCAGGTAACTCGGAACAGTCTGAACTGACGGGAAGGGTAGGAAGACCAACAAACACATCAAACCAAAAGCCTAACCTAGTTAATAATGTGCATTCCCTTCCATTACTTATAAGGCTGCCTCTGACAAGAGAGCAACAGGAGTGCTGAAAAAGCGAGCCTTCCTGCATCTGCAGCATGGAGAAACGCACTTCAACACCGAGATGAGCCCAACAGCCCACATTCTGCAATAACAGGTACAGGAGTAGCAGCAGAAGCCTCTTTGAGAAGGGAGGAGGCCTTGATACTAAAATTCTGCCCCACCACTGCAGTGGGCGTCCTTCGTCCTGCCTTACCTTGTCTGAAACTGGGAACGCAGGGCCTGGAGGATGTGCTTTAACCACACTGTCAGGGAATTGTCCAAGAGGCAGCCTGATCACTGAACTGTTCTCATGAAAGTGTTGAAGACACATGAACAAGCGTTCAAGAAAGAGTTAAATTGGTGTGGTGGGACGCAAACTGACCTATATCAACTGATATATCAATCTGCTCCTGATAGATCCACTGGTAGATCTCAGACAGACTTTTTGAGAAAGCTGGGGAGGGCCTGGTAGACGAACGACTAATAAATGAGTCTAGTTCTCTGTGACCCTCTGCCAAGGGCTAATCAAATTCTGGAAGAGAGAAAGAAAACCTATGCACACCCTTTACAGGTTAGCAAGTTTAAAAAAGGATAGTTGAGTGGTGAAGTCCTCACCAACTTTAGATAGGATGGAAAGCCTTGCATGCAGTTCAGATGAAGTGGAACTCCACGATACTGATGTGAAGCTTCCAGTCCTTTGCCCAGTCTCACTGATCAGACAAGGCAAAAAGGTAATCCTGAAAGAAGACTGATGAAGATTAAATGAACAAGAAATAACTTGGTTGGCCGTTGCGAAAAACTGAAATAGCTCTAGGTAACATCTGTCAAATATAATGTACTGAGAATAAGAGAGGATGGTTGCAAGTGCAGGCACCATAAAGAGCAGTAACATCCACCTAAACCCAGTGCAATGGGACAACCACTTAAAAACCAGAATTTAGAAGATTTTCTTAGTGGAGCATGAGACGTAACACATTCCTTTTTACTCTTCCTTAACTCTGCAGGCTCAGATTAAATAACTATTTTTTCAGAATGACAAAATGAACTTTAAAAGGCAACTAAATATGGCCTGTTGCATAAAAATGTGCCATTAATAGCACAGTCTCTTGTCAGAATAGAAGCACACTTCAATATCAATACTGAAGGGTTTACACTTACTATAGTATAACAGGCTGCTAGGTTAGTTTGCCTTTTTTTTCTCTTATGAAATCAGAGGTTTGCTCCCAGGTCTTGTGAGCCTAAATTTGCTCTCCCCAGAACCCATTGCTTTGAAGTCTCCAAAGGAAGTGTTGTTATCGAGTCTCATGGATTTTCATTCATTCATCAGCATCTCTCAGATTCCATCAGCACTGACAGAAAATTTCAGATTTCACCTTGAGAATACCTACAAGAAAATGTAATTACTGTTTTATTTTATTTTATTTTAATTATGGTGAGTGCCTCATGCTCTCTATTGCTTTGGCCAAATCTAGGTCTGAAAACACAGCAGGGCTGTTCCACAGGTAGCACAGTGGAAGCTTGTGATCGCTTTCTTTTTGTGCAGAGCAGCTACTCCTGATCTTTGAGTGGCAAATTACAAAGGCTGGTTAAGGCCAGTGTCACACACTCAGCAATAAGCTACTTGTGACATGAACCAAGTTTTCACTTTGTACCAGTTTAGTGCTTAGTGCAGTGAGGCTCTGGCTTTTCACATCCGCTGCTACAATTCTACAAAGGTTATATCCTATTGAGCCAAATTAATGCCTGATGAAATACTACTAACTTTAACTGGATTTCAGTGCAGTCATAGGGTCTCTCTCTTAGATACAAATTGTGTAAGTGACAAAGTTACTCCGGAGCCCATTTCTCAGCTTCAAATAATGCGCTACTGTAAGAGACAGTATTTCACATCTCTGGTGAGCAGTGAGGACATCACGGATCATTCTGCATCTTCCAGTGATCATGCATTGATGGAGTTGCAGTTAAATAGAAGGAAAAGAAATGTAGGTATGCAGCTTTGTTTCTTAATTTCAAAATGGCAAACTTTGCCAACTGTTATTTTAGAAAATAGCCTGAACGCAGGGACTTAAACATGAAGATGCCTGTCATTTTGTCAGGTTAAAAAATCACTAAATATACAGTGTGTATATACAAAAATTTATAAAAGTATAGTATATTCCAGACAAAAGTTATCTTATTTAGTATTTCTTTGCTGACTTAGTGCAAGAAGCAGGTACATACTGATGACATGTCTTGATGACACGGAGCCGAGACATACAATTAACACAGGAATCAGTCAGGATACCACATAGGAAGACAAGGACACCTTAATGCTTAAGGTTAACAGAAACAGGCTGTAATTCAGTAGCAACTGATGTGCAAGGTGATACGATTTAGAATTACTAACAGTTATCTCTATTATCACCCAGGGATCTCCTTAGCTGGACAGGACAAGCAGAAGAAAGATGAAAATACTTACTGACAAAGGATGATTGTGAGCCACCGACCTAATATGCCTGTGAATACCTGTGATTCTAGGAGACCACAGACACATTATTTCCAGCAGCTGTGCCACTGTACAAAGTCCTCATAAGGCAGCATTTAAAAGCCTGCATATAATTCTGTGTGGAAAGATTAGGAAAAAGACTTTCACATAGTACTGGATGGGGATATCTGAAATCCTGGGGGAAAGGGAAGCTGCCTTCTAAGAGGTGACTCAGAGAGCTTGGCTAGATGATCCTATTTATCAAAACCTGAGGCAGGAACATGGTGGCGGTTTATGAAGTCACACCATCAAGTCCAGTGGATGGTCACCATGCTGGTCAGGGCCTGGAGCACACAGTATACGAGGAAAGGCTGAAGGAACTGGTTTCATGCAGCCTGGAGGACAGAAGGCCCAGGGGAGACTTTATTGCAGCCTATAAGCTACCTTATGGAAGGACAAAGGAGAAGACAGAGCTTGACTCCTCTGAAGGGTGCACAGTGATACAATGAAAGGCAGTGGATATTGCTGGAACATGGAAAATTGTGATTAGCCATGAAGAATATTTATTTTTTTAACCATAAGGATTGTCAACCAGCTGCCCAGAGAGGTTGTGGGATCTCCATCCTTGGAGGGTGTCCAATACTCAACCTGAAACAGTCCTGAGCAACCCAATCTACTTTGAGCTGGGGTTGGACTAGATCAACTCCAGAGGTCCCTTACAACCCAAATTATTCTATGATTCTGTGAAAATGCATTAAAAAGGAGAAGGAAAAAACCCCCACTACTTAAACCTAAAAAATATTGTCACAAAAAAAAAAAGAACATAGTTAAATTTAGGGAGCAAAATGAGCAGGTTTACAATCAGAAAAGTTCTTAAGCAGTAAGGACAACAAAAACCTACTTACCTTTGAAATAAAATTAGATCAATTTATGAAATGGAGTGGAATGTAAAGGATTGGACTAGCAACCCTGAAAGTGCCACATCTATGTTGATGCTTAGTTGTGACAATCCTAAAACTATTTTTGAAACTTAGCATTTGCAAATCACTGATGACGTTTTTACATAAACTCAAAAAGCAGTCAAGGAACACGTACCAGTACAACAATTCAGCTTGTTTTTCCCCAGTATGAAATACTCAAAAAACACAGAATTTCACCGCTACTTGCAGCGAAAGAGCAGCGCGCACAGCCCCACTCCCAGGGCTGCCGGACAGCGAGCACGGAGCGTGAGCACCATGTGGGACAGGCTGTTGTCACCCGCCACCAACCTACTTCAGCCTGCAGCCTACCTCTGAGCTGCCCTCAAGAGTGGGCCCCCGTGCTAAGTGAGTTGGCCTTGGGAACAGATTTTTTCTCCTACGGACAACAGATTAAGCTTCTGATACTGTGTTTCTGACGATGTTTCTCTGCAGTCAGAGGAAAAAGCACGTCTTGGTTTCACAGTGAAGTGCATCACTCTACGCAAGAAAACATCTCCTCGGCAAAAAACTTAATTTTGTTGCTTTAGTCTTTCTAGGTCAGCACAGAAAGCTTCACATGTGCTTCAACTGAATGGGTAAGTTTTCAAAACAGGGCGGTTATACTCTTTGCATGCGACATTATGAGAAACAGATGAAAATTACCTACATCAGTTTGAGGAATGGTATTCTGCACTTTCCGCAAGGGCTGCTGCTCCTTGGTGACTGGAAAGTTTAACAGATGCTCTTGTGAAAGCCTATTTGCCAGGTGAAACTGAGAGGTGAAACAGAAGACTACAAAATGTTTTCCAGAAAGGTTCAGATGGGAGAGGATTACTCACAAATTGATTGCCTTCGTCATCACTCAGAAAAGAACTGTCTCTAGCTGGAAATACTTCAGAGATACTTATTGTATTCTGAAAACTTCATTTTATTTCTAACTTATTTACAGTTAAACATTCAGAATCATAAAATATGAAGTATAAAATATTTAACAAAATAGATGCAGTTCGTGTTGTTCAGATGCACCATAGATATATGATGAAACAGTAAACAGCATAGGAATTCCCTGACAGTCCTCTCTCTCATTAACCAGGGAAAGGAGTGTGTAGACCTGCCCTATACATTCTGGCCTGACCGGTATGGCATCAACCTGTTGTTTCAGAGAGAACACCACCACCACCACCGCTCTGGTTTCTGTGTCCTCAGTCTTCCACAGTTACCTGCACTATCTAAAGTGCCAACACTAATGTTCAATACATCAGATACCCACTTAAGTTAGTATTTTCAATACTTTTTTTTTTTTTTTAATACAGAATTTCCTAGAAAAGAAGAATCAGGTAATTCAGGCCATATGAACAAAAGAGTCATTTATTATATATATATTCTCTAGTAAGTTATAATAGTCTTTTGGATTTTAAATGTGGTTTTGCTATTTTCAATGCTTAAAAATTATAATTTTAAAACATTAAATATTGTGTTATATACATTATGATTTAATTTCTCATTTCTAAACATGGAGCATTCTCCAAGTGAAAACTTGGATGAAACAGAAAACAACTTCATTGACATAACAGGCTTTAAAAGTTCACTTCATACAACCATAAATTTGACTATATGAAAAATAGCCAAACATCAGTTTGCTCGTATATGGTTTTTTTTCTGTTTGTTTTTCTGGTCTTGGGGAGCGGGTTTTTTTGGCTTTCGTTTTCGTATAAATGGAAGGACAGATCTGGTCATTACTTTTGTCAGTGTTCAGTACTTTAACTTTTTTTTTTAATCTCATACCTATTTTATATAAAATAACAAAATATACAGAGAAAGCTGAGTTTATTACATTAGTTCATACACATACAGTAAATAAAACTTTTTTATGTATGGCTTTGCAAAGGTAGATTATGAAGTGACTTTTGTATTTTATTTGTTTAAAAGCATTTTAAGAGAACGTGTTAGTGTGCTTACAATAGCGGCCATGGTAGTCGAATGTCGAGCCAAGAGTTTAATGCTAGGATCACCAGAGGTCTTGCCTGACACTGCTTCTGCAGCCTTCAGAAGACAAATGTAGTTTATTACAACCTCGTCTATCTTAGCTATAATTTCCTGCTGCTGTGTTTCAGAGTTCACGACTTTAACTAAACGCATGCAGGCTTCTGTTAAGCAACAGAGTACTTGAAAGCTGGAAGTCATAGCTAAAAGCATTTCCTCAGGGCTTTTATCAGCCATGGCCATTTTCCTGCAGGCACTTCCCAACTGTCTTGATTCCATAGATAACAGTTGTTTGTACTTAGAAAGTTTAAGGTCATATGTTTCTGGATGTAAATCTTCTCGCTTGCCCATACTTGCTCGGACCAGTGAGAGTAGCTCATTGGCATCCTTTTGTGCTGCAATAAATCCATCAGGCATTGCGTACGTCTTCTCTTTCATCACATTTATTCGCGTGATTCGTGCATCGAAGGCCACATCATTGAGATTCACATCAATCTGGCCACCTTGGACGTCAGCACTGCTCTTCTCACACGCATTGACTGCCTCATCTTGGGGGGGCTCAGCAGCTTTCGGGGACTCCCAGACTTTCTGCTCATTCTCCCTGGAAAACAACTGACCAACTGGTTCTGTGAGCTCACACGGGATCTGCGGTTCAAAGAGACATGAGAGCTGATGGCTGTCTCGGTCATCTTCATCATCGTTGTCATCATTTCCTCTGCTGAGGAAACAATAGCTAAAGGGTCCACGACACCTCCAGGCGCTGGTGTCCAGCTTCCGCAAGGGCAACATTCGACACGGCTTGGAGTCCTTCTGACTGGCGCCGGTGCCCGAACACCTCTTACTGTCCTTCCTATCAGTGCTGACGTACACACAACTCTGGGAATAACTTTTTGACAGCTTTTTGCCCAGGGGGAGTTCCACCCCTCTCTCCGATTTGGATTCGTCCCTTCGGGTGACGTCCCGGCATTTCAAGCTGGCTGTGGCTGCCTTCTTTTCAAACAGCATCTCAATGCCTGCAGATCCTCCAATGATGCTGCTGCTGCGTCTCAGCACTTTCCTGTTGTGCGGCATCCTGAGGCTTCCTCCTATCATGTCATATGGCCGTAAACTAACTGTTGCCCCACAAGCCTGATTTACTTTGGGAATGTCACAAGAGTCTTGATTTTGACTTGGCACCTTTGATTCTGATAGCATGGATGATAGCATGATGGAGTCAGCTAGAGGCTGTCTAGGAAAAGCTGTAGGCATGCCTCCTTGTCTTCCCTTTTCAGGCTCTGTGAAAGCTACACTAGGGGTAGTAGAAGAGCAGACAGAATAATTAAGCATCACCCTGATAATATTCAGAGACTGAACTTTTAAATACCTTTAACAGTCAGGACAAATAGATTCCTGGTATTTCCCAGTGGTTTCCATTCCTCAAAATATTTCACAAAAAATTCATTGCTAGCTCCTCGTGTCTTTTGTGTTTCACTAACTTAAAATCTATCAACAAATTACAACTTATGAACAGTTATTTGTTCATTCCACTACAGCAGACTTATTTTAAAAAAGGAATAGAAAATCATCTATGAAATATCCTAAATCTCCCCCAGTTCATGTTTTCTGCTAACTAATTGGATGAATATTTTCAGATTAAAATACCTCCTTTAACTAAACCTGCAAGGGTGTGGCAAGATGCATTCATGGTAATTTTGGTTTGGTTATGTGGGGTTTTTGGCAGAGAAATAACATTTCTCATTCTAGTTCCTAGTCTGTTCCACTTTCAGATTTTCATGCATTCACACGCTACTGCTACATGCGGGTTGCAACCCAGGAAGAGGGAAACATTTAAAACCCAACTGAAAGAATTGCCAATGCTATCTCTGAAAAACTGCATTTTTTTTATAACAGAAAGTTCATAAAGTTTCTTGAAATTGGAACTTAAAAACGCAGTAATGGTTCTATATGTAAATTAACCTTTAAGGAAATACCTATTGTCAGATGGTGAAGTAAATACATGCTTAAGAGGGTAGTGACATTTTCTTGTCCTTACATTTAGAGCTTTTTATTCATGCTGGCATGTTTTTGACAATCTGCTAAAATAGCATATAAGATACATAATAAGTGAATCGCAGGTTTTTCTCTCCTACATTAATATACCTTGTGAAGTCATCTTATAATCTAACAAGTATCCTGGAACTCAAGTGACTATGGATTTTGGAGAGGCTTCCAAAGAGTGGAAGAGAGGCCTCTCCGTTAGTGTCCCCCCAAATATTTTTAACTGTAATGAGAGGTTTTTTTAAAAAAAATTGATCTTTGTAAGCAGCTCATAATAATATCTCAACAGGTACAAGTAAAATGAAGATACCCTGAAGGTCTAATCCCACTGCCTGCTACAGCTTGATGACGTAGTTTCAGGTAAAGATAATGCAAATGTCTCACCTAGTCCTCAATGTTACAAAGCAGCTTTAAAAACAAACATAAGAAACGCTTTATTACTGCTGTACCTGTAGTTTCTTTTATCTTGGGGATCCGATGACATCCTTCTCTCAAAGTGCCAAACAGTGGTTCAGCATTAATTGCCGAATGCACGACAGGCACCGTCATTCTGTGACACACAGCTTCGGGCTGCTGGTGCAGGTCCTTGTATGTCGTTCCATGGTTTGGAAGAATGGCAGCTCTTTCATCCGCTGGAATATAGGCAATGCCCTTCATTGACGGGTCAGAGATAATGTGCTTAACATCAGAGGTACAAAGAGGAGATTCAACAGGGGTAGCACACGTGCTACTGCCTGTGCTGCATCCTGCATCCACTGAAGAGCACTGAGAGCTTTGCAGTGAGAAATGGCCTTCACTTTGCAGAGACGACATGCGCTTAGCCAAGTGATATTCACAGAGTCTAGCCACACTCTGCTCAGCTTCCGGAAGCTTTGAAGGATGGTCATCTGCAGATAAGTCAGTATCTTCTGCGTCATTTAGGTCTTTGGCTGAAGACACGGGAGTCATATCTGACAGAAAGTTTTCACCTTGGCTAAGCCCCGAGGTATCATCCTGATCCACCTCAGGATCCACTTCATCCTTACAGTCAGTTTCTGTTTTACCAAGGACAGGAACTCTTGGAAAAGTCTTCCCATTCACTGTTTCTGGGCTTGGCTTATCTGCTGCCCCATCATCGGCAGCGTACCATCTTTGGCGAAAGGCAGTTCTCTCCACATTAAAAGTGCTTAGGCGTTGACTGTCTCTTGCTGAAAGAGTTCCAAATTTAGCTTTTAGATCTTCATCTGTCTCTGCTTTTTTAGTTCCCTGTTGCTTTTTCACAGTAGCATTGCCATCAGAGGGTGCTTTTACTTCGCTGTCTGTCATCTTATTTTTCCTTTTACTAGTGCAAGAATATACCAAGGATCCCATGTGCAATTTGCTAAAATAATCAGTGACAGATTTTGTTTCCATGGTCTCTGGCTCCATTTCCATGTTATCCGAATGAAGAATCTGCTTTGAAGGCACAACTTTTGACTGTAGCTCTGCAGCCTGACGACCAGCCAAAGGCTGCGAGGGCTTCATGCCTGGCCCTCCAGCCTGATTCTTAGCGATGGGAAATTCAGTCTGCTCTTCCACAAGGGGTTGGTAGCCTTCACTTGTGGTCAAAAACATACGTGCAGTGTTTTCCGACTGTTTCTGTGCCGCAGCTAGTTCAGAGCTCTCAGTCATTTCAGAGGAATTTGTTTCATTGCCAGAATCTGAAGATGACTCAGGGCTATATGCTCGCAGGATAGCTACACCTGCAAGCCACAAAAAATAAGAGTCAATTAAATGACGGCAGCTGAAGCACCTGGATAAGTGACAAGCAAAGGGGGTGTGTTAGAGACAAAAATATGCTTTGTAAGAATACTCTGACTTTATTGCACAGTTCCCGGGACAGGTAGTTTAATAACATAATGGTAGTTCCATTAAATAATATGGAATATGATGTATGCAAAACGATGGCAAAAAAAAAAAGGAAAGCTGAAAAAAAAAACCAACCCTCATGAAATGGAGTATTTCCAAAGCTAAGTGGATGAGATGGAATGATTTTCAATGAATAAATGTAACTATGGTGAAAGAACCTGAATTGTCATTCGTCTGCTGTTCCTCTGAAGCAGCCAAAGCTTCTAGTGCTTGAAGTGTAGAGACTACAGCATCATCTAGCCCCTTCTCACACTTTCCCTCTGTATTAGTGGGGACAGCATCGATAAGCGACACTGGAATGTCATCATTGCCTACATTACTGGCTTGCTCCTTGTTGTCTCTAGGCTGCGTTGCTTGGTTCTGAGAGTCTTCCTCATCTGAACTGTCCCTGAAGCCAGGTGGAGGAGCAGCAATGGCCATGTTTAAGGTATGCAATAGGAAATCATCTTCATTATCATCACCCTCTGGAGGTGGAAGCGAAGTCAAATCAATAATGTCATCACTAGAACCAGAAAGGCTGAGAAGAGCAGGCCTATTGATTTCTCCTACCATGATGTCTTCTTCACAGCTTACTTCATCTTCATCTTCGGCATCATCTGTGTTTTCTGCATAACAAATATCATGCAGCAAAGGCTCCTCTATCCCTTCTGCAGCTCCAAATATTTTACCATCATTTATAGTTGCGTAAACAGAATTTGTAGCAAACTGAATGCTTTCAGTATCTGGTGACAACTCCAGGCCTTTAATGTCATTGGCATTATTAATATAAATGGCTCTTTGTTTTTCTAGTACTTCTGGACTTTCATCCAAAAGCCTTTCATAGCCAAGAGTCTGGGGATTGATACCATCCAAGTTGTGATCTCCAAATATAAAGGAAACTTTTGCTCCCCTGGGGGAATCCTGTGCTTTCTTGCTAGATTCCAAACCTGAGAGTGACAGCAGTGAAGGCTGATTAAAATTTCTGCTTTCTTCTGCTTCAGTGGGGTCACTTGGCTTGGCCAGATGCTGATCAAATCCACCTGAATTATAAGTATTTTCTATGTACAGATGTCTGTGTTCTTTTTGACATAACAGACTTTCAGAAACATCTACAGTCTTCTGTTTTGGATCAGCAAAGGACATTTGCGTCTCCTGATCTCCTTCCGCCAGGAAAGTGGTAGTTTTTGGTATACAATTCCACTCAGAAGCAAGGAGATTATGCTTCCCTCTATTTTCAGTTCCTATAGCATGGTGAAATAAAATCAACATTGTGAAATCAAAGAGCAAAGTCATGTAATTTTTAAACAATAACTTGTTAATGCTGAGCAATAAGCGCTCTGAATAGGACAGCTGAGCCATGAAATACATCAGAAAAGCACTTTCAAACTCACCTCTGCTCTAAGTTAAATACCTGTTGATTTACTGACCTAAAGTTTAACTGGTACTTTTGTACTTTAGCACAAAACTAAACCTCAGCTAGATACAAATGCTATTCCAGAAATAGTAACACAAACCAAAATCCCCAGCTGGCTTCTCCAACACTATATGTATTCTTACAAAAGACATATGCATATAAAATAGTAACACTCACAGGGAGCATGCACCTGTTTCACTACAGTATGAAAGAAATTCATCACCTGGTTTATTTTACCATTAAGATGCTATCATAGGCTGAATATCAGAACATTATAAAGCTGAACTGATATACTGTGGTGTTAGGTCTGAGTCAGCAATCAGATCTCATCTGGCATAGCTTTGTATTTATCTGGAGGTGCACTGGCTTAAGCTGGCTTCTGCTACATACATCGGACCGTCGTTAACATGCGGTGCAATGAATACCTGTTTCTCGGCTTCCCGTATTTTTCTTGTTGGCCATGTTAAATATGGAGCGCCTTGAGTCAACCAGCAGTCTATAGTATCCAGCTGTTAGGCAAGCAAGATTCATTGCATCTGATGACTCCATCAGTAGAGTAATAGGCTAAGAAGAATACAACGAAGTCTTGGTTAAGGCTGTTCCTCAGCAATCCGTTTACCTGCTGACAATACTACTACATGGAAGCAAAAGGAATCACATCACAAACACCGCACTGAAAAATACACATGAGAACTTATTTTCCTCACTACCAATATGAAACAGTATCAAACATTTAGAAAAGACTGGAGTTGCAGTAAGGTAGAAATCCAGCTGGACATTTTAACAGCTGATTTTGCTCTCATTCTGAATGAAGCTAACCATTTTAAGACTCTTGATCCATCTTTTTCTTGCATAGATATATTATTCTCACCAAAGCACTGTTTACTGTTACTCTGAAACTGCCAAGGGCTAAGAACGTGGTACATTATGCGCTGGAGTCTTGCAGTAGTATGGGAATCTGCAGCTTCCCAGAAAATGAAGTGCCCGAAGCACATGTAAAGAAGATAGGGGAAGCAAACAGAGTCAGGGAAAGTTCAGGTTCAGGAAATACAGTAGTGAGGTTAAAGCTATCATTACACGGCAGTGACAGTGAATATTACAGTGACAGCTTAAAAGATTTCAGTGTTTGTGGCCTGCCATTACTGAAAAGACAAGTGATGAAAAAATAAGCAGATAAACAGAGACAAACAGAATGGAGAAAGATCCTCAGAAGGAAGATCAGCAAAGAAAAAGAACTCAAAGCATTTACAAAAAAAGTCAGACCTAACAAAAATGAGAGACCTCAGAGCTTTGAAAAACTATGGCTGCCAGGCTCATGAGCATCGAACCTGAGACATCCATGTGAAACATACTTTCTTTAATTCCCTTTTCTTTTGCCACAAGATATAAATTTCTTTGCCTAAAACTTTTGTTCATGTCTCTGTAGCATTTAACACCAAAAGCTGCCTTTCTCAAATTTATTTTAAGGTGGCTAGCCTCTCCAACTCCTAGAGAGGAAATAAAAATTAAGCCATTACCATGCTGCATAGCTAAAAATTACACCGTAGACAACCCATCTTATCATTCACATTTTGTAGTGACTCATAGCTACGTGGACATTTGTGACAACATCATAATTTAGCATGCAGAGCCCACTGTCACAAGACAGATGCAGGGACCTGCATCATTTGTTCCAGGAGCAACATTACATGCAACAGGGATGGCTCTCCAACTTACTCAACCCCTTACTAGTTAAAAGACAATTGATTCTATTGGAGGCTGTGGCCAAAACATAACTGATGATCACAGCTTACTACCAAACCCACAATAGGTCTGGTAATTTTTTTAATGCCTGTGCTGCAGCATCTTAGGCCAAAATACCCCAGGTGCCCTGAATGTTGTATGAACAGTTTTCAGCAACATGGAAAAATTTATGCTTTTTTTTTTTCTTTAAAGTATTTTGTGCTACAGTTTGAGCTTCTATTCAATATGTGCTTCTTTCAAAGCATTCAACTACAGCTATAAAAGTTAACTATAAATTATTAAACCCACAATGGGCTAATTAATCTGTTCTTTCGAGTGACTACTGAAAACTAACATTTGAAATGCTATGTTCATCTCAAATTTTCTGCAGTGATTGACAGAAATGGATGATCTCCACAGAAATCTCAGATTGCTGAAAACAGTGCTGTGAACTACTGTTAATCTGCTGAACAGTCCCGTGACAGCTGAACTTTTATTGCCTGCTTCTGCCAAGTGATACATGTTTGAGAAGGCATAAAAAAGGAACCCAAAATAAAATAAAAATCCAAACTGTTTATTCATGCATTCATCAAGAAAATATTAGCACATATGACATATTTTGGCATATTCAGAAAATGGATATATGAACCTGCTACCTTAGGGTAAGCCAAGGGATGAAAACATCAGTTGAGAATACCTACCTGTGTGTGCCTGCATCTCCTTCACAGGACACAGTGAAACCCCCTACTTTTGCCCCACAGAGAGGCAATTTTTTGTCAAATTCCATCCAGAGCCTCCTAGATTTGTAATTTTAATGTTAAGCCGGTCTCTGGGTTTAAGATTGCTTGTGTCGAAATGCAAGGAAATGGGGATATACATGGTTTGCAGTAAGACAGTAACAGCATTATAATATAAAACAACATAATAACATGGTAATACATAATACTCTGGCATACAGTGCTGCATTTTACATATGAGCAGATGGGAAGGATTTAATTTCCATATTACTTTCTCCATCTGTAAAAAGGTGATAACAGCTTTCTCACCAGAGGGCTACGAGTTTAGCACAGTAATGCAGGTAAAGTAGCCTGAGATCCTCAGATGTTATCATTGCTAGGTAAGGTGAAAGAGATGCTGTATTCATCAACCTGTACACTTCTCCTAAACTGCTGTCAAACAGCATCTAGATTAATTTACAGCAATGTTTTTTTCCTTAACTTAAACACAGGGAATCAGTTTCAGGTCAATAAACCTAAAGCATTCAAAGCAAAAGCTTAATAAAATATTCCTCATGTATTTTTTTTTGTGTATATCTGGGTAAGCAAAAAGAACTGTTAGGCCCTATATATTTTAACAGAATATTTAAGTTTCAAGTATAATGAGAACTCTTCCTTCAATCTCTGATTATCCTGATTAATGCTCTGGACAGTCTATGAAGCCTTTCACTTCAAAACCACACCAAGAAGAACCAAGGCAATATAATATACAAAACTCCACTCATCGCCACTAGATGCCACAGACGCAAAGTGTTAAGTGGGATTTAACAGAAATTAAATGACCATAGGTAGATGAAGACAATCTGTTACTATATTATGTAGGGCAAAGCACTGAACTGGGATTATATGGGCTAAGAAAAAACCCTTGCCTTTTTACAGTTTATTTCATTGGTAACTGCTATGCGGTTACTTGCAGTGAACTTGCAGATAAACACTGGATTACAGGGGACACTGGTCTGATGCAGCTGGCGATTCTCTAATGGCAATAATGTTGTCTGTTACACTAGAAGGAGCTTCTAGGCGCTCAAGGAGCTTCAAAAGAAAGACAATTTCATCATCACCTCTTCTCACCATGGAAATCAAGGAAGACAACCACAAAGCAAGTTGCCTGGCATCAGCCAAGAGAAAAGTCAGGATAGAATACAAGTGCTGCAAAGCACCAGTCTGGTACACCTCAAATGGCCAAGCCGTACTCTACACGCACTCTGATCAAAAAAGAGCTAAAAACTCACCCTCATAATATTATTGGCATGAAAATATTCAGGACAGTACAGCTTGATCAAATACTCAAAGACAAAAACATTTAAAGATGCTACATCAATATAAATCAACAACAAACCTACCTTTACATCTAAGACATGCAGCTCAACTCTAACACTGCTTTCATCTTCTGTAAACATCTCAATCCTGTTCACGTGGCTGAAGTCTGCCAGGAGAGCCACCAGGTTTGTTTTGGTGTTTATCACATGACTGATTCCGTACCGCGGCCCTACTAACAGAGTCACTTCTGAACGCTTTTCTCCTTGCTTTAGCAGAAAAAGAGAAAAAACAAAAGTAAAAACATGATAAGTCTTGCATAGTGACAGAAATCACCACTGCCTTCTTTCATTTTCATGGAGCTACATTTGCCTGGCCTTTCTACATTAAAGATTATTATGTTTTTCTAAGAAGAAACGATATACAAGAGCATACTTGATTTATAATTACAAACAAAAAAGTAAAGGAATCTGCTGCTGGATATTGGCTATAGTCTAGTTTTTAGATGGATAGTTGGATGGACAGACAAGATGGATGGATGGACTCTGCTTCTGTTAAAAGAAAATCTTTGTCATTAAGAGTTTTCTAGACTAATAATTTTAGTGTTCTATAGTTAATTGGATGGTGCTATTTGCCGAAAAGGTGCTACCTATCTCCAAATCCCCAGTAAAATTCAAATTATAACAGGAATGTTATTTTCAGGATGAAAAGGAAAAAAATAGATTTAGTTCAATTAACAATGATTTTTTAATGGTGTGAATAGAACCTAAACTTCTAAAGAAAATAGTATGGTCCAGCTTTTGCAAAAAGGCATTTGGATAAAAAAATCAAGCGAAGAGAGAGACTATTTCAAGAGAAATATTACCACTAGTGTTGCCTTGAAAACACGCCCTCCATATAATCGTAGATCACTGAGGAACTTTAAATAATGCACCTTGGCTTGCAGAGCAGATAGCTGAGGAAAGAGAAACAGGGGTAAGAAGTAGTGGTGGAAATCAACACTCTACCAAATTCAGAAAGAAAATGTATTTGTGTAGTCTAAGGAGAATGGACTGCAGTAACAGCTCTTCAGAGCCTGAAACTAAATCATTAGATGCTTGAGTTGCAGATGAGGAGAAACAGTTTCATTCTTAAAATTAAGATCTTGCTTGTTTAGTTAAAATGCACTGAGGACTTGGGTACGGGCGGGTCAGAGCACTGCAAGAACATCGTAACTGGTCCAGTGAAGGGAAAATGTTCAACTATTCAGACTATACATCTGTTCATTGAGGGATTTCAAGGCTAGACAGCAGCTTTCCATTCATGATCACCATCAGTTCTTAAACATTTATGTACCTATACAGAGAAAGAGAAGAAAGAATTTGCTTTTGTCAGGTATGTGTATTACATTTTGCTAGGTACTTGTGGCATATGGCTTATTATTCCACCTCATTACTGCATTTCCTATTTTTTAAAATAAAAGTCTTCCACTATATTTAGTAGGGAATAAATCTGAAAGCTAAATACAGTACATAATACACATGATCATATCATGTCATACGTGTCATAATTTATCACCTTTTTTCTCCTCTGAGCTTAAACTACCTACTTAAAGAGAAACAACCTGGAAATATTTTATGTGACTGAATGGAAAAAAGAAACCGTGCATTTCCCCCAGTCTGGACCCAAACCTTATGCCTCCCTTGTGTAAATCCTTGTATCTGGACTTTTAACAGACATGATAAAACAAGCTCATCTCATGTGCTATTCTCATTTCAGCCACTAGATTACTAATTCAAAATCTTATTTGATCTTGAACAGCATTCTAAGACCCCTATCCTAAGGTTTTTCTAGACGCCGAGGAGGAAATGGATCCGAAGCAGAGCAACTAGTGGTAACGCTTTCCCCTTCCCTTCACCAGCTGTTCAGCTGGTGGAGAAATACACAGGGGTTGTAAAAAACAGAAGAATCCTGAGCTTGACAGGCTTCCCTTCACGCAGAGGGAGAGAAGACCCCAAAAAGAAATCAGTTCCTGTGTTAGTACCTACGAGTGAGACAGGAGGTGATGATGAGCTCAGACACTTTGTTTCTGAGACCCACCTGCTAAAAAAGCAGGTGGGCACATAACATATTTCCAAAGCTCAAATCAAAAAGAATGAAGCAAAACCAATGAAGCCTGCTCGCTGCAGGAAGGGACTGTTGCAACCTCTCTTCTAACCAAGAACCGACACTGTACGCCACTTCGTCACCTGCAAGGCCTGCAGCAGTGATGGCTTCCAAAATAACCCCAAATTTACACTACCAGGATAAACAATAAGCAATTGGCATTATTTAGCTCTAGCTTCAGTGGTATAGGAGGCAGCCTTTCTTCCTGAGCATTGCAGGTCAAACACACAGAGCTACGTTCTCAGTCATGACGTGATCTGAAACCTCCAAGCAGGATTTCTGCCCATCACAATGAACCTTAGCTCAGTTACCAGGTGTTTTGGGGTTTTTCTGTTCAGAAACAAAGTGTCACGAAGGAGGATTCAACTTGCTTTATGTGTCAACTAGTCACTCTTAGGTTCTTTTTATAGTCCATGGAGAGACATAGGCATTTCTAGGACACAAGTCATCTGACCTATTTTTGGTTCCTAATGTGGGATGGGATGAATCGCTCCCTAGAAGTGCCTATTTCTCTCCATTGACTACAAAGAGACACTAGATGACTTGCATAAAGACACCTCATTGCAGTGTCTAAAACCAGCCTCAGCTGTATGCATGTAACAAAGGCGTTTCTCAGAGACATTGTCTTCTACGTGTTTTTTCCAGCTGAAGTGAAAGCTTAGTGCTAAGAAAAGCATTTTACAACAGCAAGGTGGGTAATTTACTCTAAGGACCATCATTTATCCAGTTAGATCTTGGTCAGTGAAAAGTCTCTACCTACAGCGTAACAAGACAATTCTGAAAAACAGCATTTATGTCAGGCCCATAGGTTAATGTGGTTCAGATGAGAGCATCAGAGGGAGAAAACCAGCTTTCCTAATAAGTCTGCCATTAACAGGAAGCACTAAATGAATTAAAAAATATATATCTTTATCATACATGAAGTATTAATAAGCAGTTTTCTGGCATTCTCAAGATAAGAAGATAGTTCAGTTGGGGTATAATTAATTATTTTAAATTGTTCTTGGCTATGTTGTACGGAGCACCAAAATTTACATCTCTGAAAATATAATGGCTAGGTGTTTCTCCAAAGGATTAACTTTAAATGTTTCCCATGCATGCCACCCTTTCTGTTCTTTAAAACATATTTTCCATTAAGATGCAAATGTAATACCTTTTTACCCGGAGGAACTAGGTTTTGATTTGCTTTGACAAGGTGTGAAAGTGCTTTCTTTATGTTCTTTTCTTTCATGCTTTGCAGCACAGCAGATGGAAGAAAAGTCTCTAATCCCCATTCTTTTCTGCAATAAAAGGCATATATTTAATTTCACATTCCTGTGATGATTATTTATCTAAAGACCGGTGACTATGATGCCAAGTGAATGAACACCTGAAAACAGAAGGAGAGTTGATCAAGTCCAGAGTTTTGCAATAAATCATTATTTTCTATATTCAAACTATGTATTACTTATGAAAAAGATGCTTTAAAATGATATATAATCTCTCTTCTATCTCTTCCATCTCTTCCATCATGCCACTCAGAAAAGAAATTTTAAGTTTTTATGTTTAAAGTCTATGCTGTATTGTTAAACACCACTTACTTGCATAGGCAAGTACCATTATAGAATTAAAATCACAGAAGATTTAACAACATAATGCAAATTTAATTTTATTTTCTAGGCTTTTTTTTAGAACATGCAAACCAGCCAGCCATTGCCTTTGTCACTTATATTTTGCGTTCCCCCCCCCCCTCAAAAACAACCAGTCCCCTCCGTTTACCAAATTTTCTTTTCTGCTTGAAGCACCCCTTTTGATAGAATAGTGACTCTTCACTTTTAAGTAATTATTTCTCCTGATTCATTAACAGGATACAATATAACATGATCTTCAGTAGGGTGGATAAACTCTACAAGACTGGGTGCGCAACAGTTATTTCCATTCTGCAAGTAAACTAAGCAACAACAACAGAAGTTTTGGGGTTTGGGTTTTGTTGTTGGTTTTTTTTTTTAAATCCAAGCAGATGTACACACAGTCGCATTTTGGAAATTTTCTTTTTCTGTAGTTACATATACATGTTGTCTAACATAAAACAGGCGCCTGCTAGGATACTTCTGTATTTAAGAAATCTTACAAATGGAATCTAAGACCCTACAGTCTTCTGAACCAAGAAATCATCTGAATCTTACTGTAATAATCTCTACTAAAACCTTAGGATTCAGACCATATAAACTTAGATCTGACCATTATATCATTGAAAGCAAATGAGTTAATCTTGTTTACATTTAGAGGCTGTTTCATGTGCCTAAACAGATGACCAAAAGGTAAATGGACCAAAAGGTCCATACTTACATCTCTTAACACACCTGAATCAATTTCAGTGACAAAGAATGAACCTAAAATTGGTGCACGCATATAGACATATTAAAGAAACAACCTTCAAGAATCTACGAGTTACTCCTAATGTTTCACTTCTAAAGAACATACTGAATTCTCAACTTACTCTATATATTTGAGGGAGATTTTCTGGGTTTGCTTGGTGGTCACGGTTGCAATATACATTTGTAATGCAGCCAACCGCAGGGCAATGTCATATTTCAGTTCTGGTCCAAATCTTTCCTGAACCACGTCGTTACAGCTCTGCCAAAGAACCAGTAGAGGGAGCATTAAGTTCAAAAATCTTCCACTAAAAATAAATTATAGTCTTTTTTTTTTCTTTTTTTTTTTTTTAAATTAACACTGCACGAAGAGTAACCCCGAACTCAGAAGCAGGACCATGCTGCAGGTAGGACTGCTGCTCTCATTGGTGTCAGGTGCTCACCAGGATAGGGGAACTTCTGAAGAACACAAGTACTTCTGCCAAAGAGCAGAAGGCATGAGCATTTTGATCTAAACTCTCTTCATCCTTCCTGGGGAGAACAGTAATCCCTTTTACAAAGAGTGCTGGGAAGGTATCAGTGCATCTGGAGTCAGGATAGCAGGATTCTACCTCGTGAGATACCCAGGAGAACCACATTGCTTGTACATCAGTTTTCTCATCCATTTTACTGGAAGTTCCTTTTTCAGACATCATTTCTGCCTGATATTACAGTACCAGAAATAAGTATTAGCAATTACTTCAGCTTCACTCTTTTCTAAAGCCAAATATATTTTGGAAAGATATCAAAGCATTACTATTTGGAGAGACTTAGGAAGGAAGGGGACTTTGCAAATGATAAAGATTTGCACATTCCCCAAGTGCATTCATTGGCTTTATGCAGCAGAAATAAAAACCAGGATTTACCGCAGCCATGCTTTTCTATGTGAAGATATAAATCTATATATACACTGAGTGCAAGTATCTTTTTATTCTCCTTTACACTAACAACGGCCATGCTTTCACTCACCTGTACATAGAGATACTCAAAAGCAACTGGATCTCTTCTTAAAAGATCAATGGGATCCTTTGGGACAAAGCTAATTCTGAAAAGACATCTCATCTTATGCGAGCTTGGCCTCTGGGTCACCTAGGACAGTGCGATAACCATGTTAGAACTTGGCAACCCTGGTCAAGCAATGCAGTCAGTAGTCTTGGGCAATGTGACCCTGCTCCAGAGCCACATGGTAGCAAGAAAAATAATTCTATCCAACACAGAGCTTTGCCACGGGCTCCTTATTAAGTCTTCACATAAGAACATCATATATATAATCTTGTGGAAAGACTTTTAGACTCATACAGGCATGACTGCCCAATACAACTCATCCTCAAAGCAACAGAGTTCACTCATTCAAAACCAGAGTGAAAGGACAGAAAAAACAGACCTTAATGAAAACCATCCAAGTGAAATACAAACTGTGCTTCAGCAGGACCAAAATACTCATAAATGGGAAGGGCTGGAAGGTTTTGGGGGAGAGGTCACATTTTATTTCTTAGACTGACTGAGAACAAAGGTGAAGCACAGCCTGGCAGCTATTATTCTGACTTTCTCTCGCTTGTTTCAATGCATTAGGCAATTTGCGAGAAATTAGGCCTTTCTCCTGAGTTGTTCTGGATTAAGAGATCTACCCCATGACTTCTGACCAAGACAAATCTCTCCCAATACATTACAAAATGAAAAAGACCGCTTTGCATCTTGGTCAGCAAAACTTTGTTAAGCATGTAACACTGTAATCTTGGTATATTCACGTGGGACCCCCGTGTAGGTAATGAATAATTGGATGAAGCATTATAATGGAGCAATATTATAATGGCGAATTAAAGTATTGCTGATTTTACAGGAACTTCAAAGAATACACCCTCAGAATTAATGGAGTTTATGTAGTTTATTTAATTAGGCTAATGCAGTTAGAGAGTTAGTGTACTTTATAATCAACATCTTTAATTGATAAAACTATACTTCTAAAAACCTCCAATGAAGTCTCTGTCTTGCCCTAACAATTTTCAAAAACTATGTTTATCTCACATTGTCTCTGACCTCATTCCTAAGCATCTAGGCATACTCTGTATGTATAAATAAGAGCTGCAGATGGGATTTTCGAAAGCTCACTGTGTCGGTTTATTCTGATCCTTCTGATTTCAATGAGCATTTTACCAATTACTTCAGAGAGGCAGCTAGGCCGGGAGAGGCAATATTGAGTACTTCTGGATGCTGTGCAATCACTGGGTAGCTTATATCCACAAGAAAAGAATGTTGACATGGCAAATTCAAGTGCTTAAAGGTTAGAAAATGCTAGAAAGACTCTTAGTTGGTAAACTAAGCTCCTTCATACCATTACACAGACTCTAGTTATATGATCGAAGGGAATTCTGGCATTTAAATTAAGCCTTTTTCCCCATCTCATCTAAGAATCCTTTTTTTTTTTTTTTTGCTAATTTAGGTGAAATTTAAAAAATATGTTCTCCTGAAACATAGAAATGTAATGGAAAAATTCAGGCTAAACAGTTTGGCAAAATGATAAGCAGCCCAACTGTGAAGCAACTTTACATCTAGTCACACCTCCCTGATCTAAGGAAGAAAGTCACACCAGCATTTTCTGGGTCACAGTTCATCATCACAAGTGACATAATGTATTACTGCTTAAACAAGCCAAACTTGGCTTCATCAGAAAGAGTATTATTCCTTGTCATCCAGATACAGATCTGTATAATCAGGAACCAAAGATCAAAACAAGGATTTTAAAGGAATTTGGGCAGACTGTGGTCCTCAGAATTTTTACCACGGATTGTCCAGCTGCTGAGAATGTTTACTAGCTGGGCCACGTACGATATGAAAGAGGCGTGATAAATATTTTCTAGCTTTCAGTCTGATCTTTAATAAACTTTTAAATACTTTTTAATGGCCCAATGAAGCAATGAAATATGATGCCTCTGTAATAAAAAAATAATTGTCTTCTGTGAGAACCTGATTCTTACAACCACATCTAAATACCATTGCTGTTTGATAGGCTGTATCAAACTATAAATCTTACAGTTAACTCACTTGAGTAATGAACAAGATGGATAATTTGCTGATTAACCCATCTCATTAATATCTGTTTTCACATATCATTACACAAACCTGAGTTAAAGTCTCCTGTTCATGTAGCAAAAGGAGTTTCGTTCCAGATCCTTCAACTCTCTGCTCCAGCATCAGAGAAAAGTGTTCAATACACTTGATGGAAAGCTTTTCTTGGAGCGTTAAGATGACATCCTAATTAACAAAGGATTTACAAAATGTGCTTAAATTCATGAAGTGCTTGGGACCCGGCTCTTCACTGCCACACACCCTGCATGTACCCAGCACAAGGTGGAAGCCCAGACATTAAACAGGAGTGTGGTCATGTTTCGTGCCTGTTCTGCATGAGTATACAGGACATCACACACATTCACCCAGTGGAAAATTCAGCACCTTTCTATTCGAACAAATACTTGTGTAGTCCTTAAAACATATATCTCTGTCTCCCTGGAAATAATACCTCTCCACCAGCAAAGGAGAGACAGTCTTGCTGCTATTCTCTTCACTTACTGTTGGGGCAGGGCCACCAAGCAGTACAAACCGAATTTATATGTTCAACAAAAAAATTAAATGAACGGCCTTTATTTGTTCTTATGGCAAAGGGGCTTTTTTGAAGTCCACTTCCTGAGTTTTAAATGCTGACAGAAAAGTCAACGATGATGATACCTATGCAAAACAATAGCTCTAAATTCAGGGAACATGTTAATTTACAGTATAAAACCCATTTAGAGACTTTCAATTAGTTTTTTTCACATTGGATTATGTCTAAGGGTAATTAATTTCAGAACAACTGTTTCTAAAATAAAAGCTAAACAAACCTCCTCAAAAAACCATTCAACCAATCCCCACTTTACTCTCATATAACACTTTGTAAATATATGCAGAGTATTAATATCATCTAGCAAGGTATCTTTTGCTTTAGTGAATGTAGTAGGAAAAAGACATATATAATAACCCATCACTTAAAAATAGTTTTACATTATGTCAGTGAAAAGATTAAAACATTTCTGTACATCCAAAATATTTCTAGATATACGTAGAGTATGCAGATGGATAGGACTTACTAAGGAGATCATGGTGAAGTTTAATCAATTACGTCAATTAATTGACGTAATTTAAGAAGATTAGTTGATCAATTACAATGTCTTTATGGAAAATCAACACCAAATTGGTAGAAGGATGAGAAATGTATGTAGAAGGATGGGGACAACTCAGTACAATGTAAAGAATATAAGACAATATTAATGGACTGCAAGCAACCACTCTAAATAATGGAGGGTAATATTATACTATTCTGACTAATGGGGATTTTATTGCTTACATATTGGATCTACTTTTATTTATAAACTTAAACTACGCTCAGAGACAAGGGGCATAACAGTAACATGAAGAGACATAATATTAAATGTAAATTTTTAAGAGGGGGTAATAATGGCACTGTTTTCCACTAGCTGTCTTGGACCTTTTAAAATACAATGCTAAGGCACGTAGGCACTGAATTACAGAACCACATTTTTTGCCAGCCTATCCTCTCATCCAATAACTTAGAGTCAGCCCAGGTGCTACCTCCCAGCAATAAGGAAAGCGAGGACTGCAGGTAAGGTACTGGTTGCACCCTCGTTCTTAAGTGGTGAGTTACTGGACTGCTAGGGGCGGAAAAAACCTGCTTTTGCCTTGACTCAACTGAGGCATGTCTACTTCACTTCAGTTTAAGAAAAGAAGCAGCAATCCACACCCACCCATCCACAATGAGGAATATACACATACATACATACATACATGCAAGAATATGTAATATATAGCTGTGCAGGCTACGGAATATATAATTGCCTGAATTAGACGCAAAGGAAACTATTCCTACAAATAGTCAGAATGACTGAGGTCAAAGCACGCTTACAACATCAATACAGCTGGGTTGTTGAGCCCACGTGGGTATCTTTGCAAATGACTTCAGATTAGATACATGGTCTTACAGTACATGACACACCCATGACAAAACTACTGAAAACTACTGTGATATGATGTGATGTGATGGCCAAAGACTGGTCTTCAGAGGCAAAATATCCTGGAACAGGTTCATTGTTTTTATGCTCACAAAAGAAGACACTGGATGTGGGCCTTAGAAGGGTATGGAGACCTCACTATCTACATGAAGCATGTCTCCTATTTCTTCACCCAACCAAATTCTCAAATGGACTGAAGGAATTCAGCACCCCATGGCTGCAGAATGGAGGCTTGTATCCATTACCTGCACTCAACTTATGCCTAAGAGATATATATATGAACTATAAACAGATATTGCAGCCCATTTTTAAGTGTAACTTCAGTATCTGGTTTGCCTTCAGACTGGAGTAAATTTCCTTTTGTTTACCTTAGTAAATCACTCTCTTTGCTGTTCTAACTGATGCAGCATACTGCTGAATCACAGTGAGCACAAAAGCAGCCTTTCTTCAAATATGCACAGCTTTACAATCCCTTAAAACAGGAAAAACTGGCAGTGCAGCTGAAAATTGCACCCCCAGCCTTCACTGATCATTCTCACCCATGCACCTCTCGTCTCAGTGTCCCAAGCATGCATGCTACCATGTGATGAACTAGATTTGGTAACCAATCTGTGTTAAAACCGGCTCATCCAAACAAAAATGCTTGAGAGACTAGCAGCATGCCCAACAGTGCTAGTCGTGCTGCTTACTACACTACTCCAAGGCACTCACAGACACCGACGACACCTCTGGTTTAGGAACCTCCGTGGAACAGTGTCACAGACACTCCCTAGCAGCCTCAGTTGCGTGCCAGGGCTTCACCTCTTTACTTCTGTATGTGAAATGTGTTATGGAAAGCATAGAAGGCATTACACCAGGATGAGCAATTTATCACCAGCATAACCCTACAATATCCCATCCCAAGTTCACTGGATCACAAGCTAGATGGTATCCAATTAGCAACCAACATCTTAATCTTCTTAGCTCCTGACTTTTGCTGACAAATCATGCTAATATTTGGCAGCATATCAAAATGATAGGACCACACAATTTTAATTGCGCTCCAGGCACATTCAAATGATCACTTCTACTTCTTCCTCACTGACAATACGTTTTTAGCAGTAGAAAAATGGACCAGAATGACATTATTTCTGAACCATGACTCCAGTCCCAACTGAACACACTAGTAATCTTGTCCTTAAAGCATTCCAAGTAAATTGTAATTACTGAAGGTCTTAAAAGAGTTAACTGGCATTCTTGGCATTGCATACCAAGGCGTATCTAGCCTACCTTTATTGAAGTGCTGCAGTCAAAACGGAAAGATTTGGTTTGTCCATTTTCAAGATACACCTTCAGAACATTTGGCATGAAAAGAAGTGAATTGTCCTTAACTGTTTCCTGCCAAGCAAATTAGTGAGTCGGATTACAACATGTAACAAGGGAAATCTAAATGTTGTTCTATAAAGAAGGACATCATTCAGGTGGAAAGGTAACAACTGAAAAGGACTGTGTTGGCTCAGAGCGAAAGCAGAATTAGCAATGCCCTGCAAGTGTCTAGCCATGCTCATTACAGCTGCACTCTATAGGTCTCTTTCCTGGAAAAACATAAACGGCTCACATATATTTTATGTCTGGCTTGGGGTGTTTTCTTTCCCTAAATACTATCTCTCTGACAATAAATGCTACCTCTAAAGTTGAAACATTTACAATAAAACAGAAAAATAGATTACTGTTTCTCTGAATATGGTGAGCTATTTAGTGTCTTCAGTCTACAAAACGGGAACTGCAGATTCATTAGCAAGAATTACAATCAAGCTGGTTTACATTCTCTTTATAGCTGGATATTAAATGCTAATATCTGTCAGCATTTAAGAAGAGTAACATATAATATTGCTACTTAATTGTGACGGTTCATAACAAGGATAGCAAAATAAACAGGAAAAAGGAAGGGAAACAGCTTTATTTTGTGGTGGGTTTTTTTTTAAAAGCAGAAATTGCTTTTGACAAAATGCAGTATCAATTTATGTTTGGAAGAGAGTTGGATAAAGACATCAGTGTGGAACGATGTTCTGGCAAATTATGAAAATGAGCTGGGAGTTCATGTTTAAGGAGGAGTTCAGTGCCTCTCAAAGGGAGGCTGACTTTGCCTGAGGGCTGGAAACAACAAGTTCAAGTAGATAAAACAAATTTTAAAGAGGTCTGTAAGGTAATGTTAATCTGTTATCCTGACATGCTACTTCTCTTGAGCTTGTGGGTTTTCCTGCTACAAAACTGCTCTGAAAAAAACCCAAGCAAGCATTATCAAGAGTATAAAGACAGACATATATGTGCTATCACTACAAAATACATTCACTGGCATTTTAATTTTATTTTAAGAAGGGACAAATTTTTCACAATATTATGGGCCCGATGGACTTTAAAAACAGACCATTTAAAAACTTCAGAAACAGAAAAACCCTTCCCTTTGGAAGCCTGTCACCACTGTTCCTGTCATATAATTCCCTCACTTTCCAGCCTTGAGGCGTACCTTTGGATGAAATGCTCAGTCCTTCCTGAGGTTAAATAGTTGAATACTCACCGACACCTGGCCATTGATAATTACTTCTTCCGAGAAGCGCACTTTGACAGGATTGGACTTCAATCTTGCCTTTTTTGCAGCACTAATAAAAGCTGATTTAGGAGACTGGAAGGGAAAATGATGACAAGATATATCACATAATTTCAAGTTAAAACCTGTCTTTTCTTTTTCAGTTATTCCCCGTTTCTCACACACTGGGAACTCCAGGTACACAGCAACACTTTGCATACCATTCACTGAAGAATGGAAATACAGTCAAACCATAACGTTTCCTGAGATAATACATATGTACATACATACAAGGAATCACCGATGCATACTGCACATACTGAAAGTTATCCCACTGTCAGACTGGAGCGATGAGAAAGGCTCTCAGCGTACATACAAATTCCTCATAGTGCTTCCACAATGACTGTTGTCAACCAAACTTGTTTGCATGAACGGACACCGAGCACTGACCAGCCAGTGACCCTTCCTTCAAACACTGAATGGAAAATTTTTGCATAATCTGCTACATAAAGTCATACAGACAACTTCTGCCAAGAAAGTGTCTGAGAGCTCTCCAAGCACAGTGGCATCTCACTATAGTAGTCCACTTCAAAACGCAGGTCGGAACCACCAAAAGGCTCTTGCAGGCTTCCCCCAGGCGTATCGCCTACACCCGCCTTGTGCAACACTTGCCTTCAATAGATCAGACACTTTGTGGGACTTCATGGATTAGAAGTCTGGAAACATTCCTAATTTTCTTCTGGGACCTAACTGACTTTCACCTATTACATTATTCAATGGATTCACCTGTGATCAAGTGTTCAGCCCTTGGAAAAAAAAATTCTGTCTCCATTTGAGGAGTTTGACTAACAACCCATTTTTAGCAACAAATTAAATATTCCCAGTCAATGGGATTTCCATTTTCAGCAGTGGAAGCAATGTCGTTTTGTTCTCAGGTCAGTTACAACCACAGCGCTTCTGGCATTGCCTAACTCCATAACCATGACAATGGGCAACGGAAGAAATTCTGGCTTTGGCTGAAAATCACTGGGCTCCTTTGGGCCAGGTTTTGATCCATTTGTTTCAGTAAAATGTGAATTAAGATTTTCAGAATCTACCTCCTGAGAAGTGGCCTTACTAGTTTTAGATACTGAAAAAACTAACTCATGTTGGTTTGCCTTTGAGAAATTAGTGCAGGCATCAGTGATGATGATCCTGGAATAATTCTCTGTTATCAGTGGGGCATGACAGCAGTCCTTGTAAGCACAGGAAGTCTTGTCACCACCACTTAAATTTTGACTCAATTAACAATCTGCAGGATTGATGGAGTAGTCCAAGGCCACGTGCTCTTGTCATCTCTGATCTCTGCTGAAACTGCTTGAAAAGTTATTTTCTTGTGATGCAGAAGTCTTGTTTCTAGTAACCAACAGGAAGAAGTCTCTAGCTCGTTTCTGTATGCCACTGATTCATTATCACATTGAAAATGTGGTAACTATTATCATAGGCTCAGTATCAACCAGTGAACAAGGAATGAAAGACGCCACATTGTCCTAGGAAATATCAGAGCCATCCGATAATTTCTGGAGCACAAATAGAACCAAGAAATAAAAATGAATGTTTCTTCACTTTTACAGTTCATTCTTTTTTACCTCTTCTCTAGCAGCTATGACCATACATCTTTTTAATCAGTAACAGTAAACGACAGAAAGTTCAGCCCCATGATCAAACCAAGCTCAGCTTCTAAAGCCAGTGCTGAAAAATGCAGAATGTCCCCCAGAAGATTTGAAACAACCATCAAAAAGAAACAAAGAAAAGAAGTTGAAAAAAAAGAAAAAGTTAATGTCTCAGGGAGGGGGACCCAAAACACTTCTTTAGTGAGGAAGGACAACATGGAAACGCTGAAGAAGCATGCTTACATATTGTATTGTAGAGATGAATTCCTAGAAAGACACAGTATACGATAATACCATGATTAATACAATAATTCTACACATGCCTTTTCTAATTTCCCTCCTCCTCTCCACGCAGTCCCTTTCTGCAGTGTGTAAGGGAGATAGTCTATATGGCATCCAAGTAACGGACTGCAACCTGTTGATTCCCACTGCCACGGGGCAGCACAGCTCTAGGAGGATGCTACTGCCTCTCCCTTGCAAGGGCAAGGGGAAAAGAGCGGCTTTCACTTACTCTTCTTGCTGGAAGAAGCTTTTTACAGTTGTTTGCTCTTATTGCAGATGAGTCACCAGTCTGGCCTCTCTTTACAGGCAGACTGCCAAATTTTCTTCCAGATTCTGGCAAGGTTATTCCCGTACAGCAAATCTGGCAAACCGTTACGTGGCTCTGTCGCTCTCTACAACCTCTCTCTTTTCCTCTCTACAACCTCAAAAGTCACTTGTAGGGGGCATAAACACTTGAATTATGTTATTGCAAAAATGTGACAGGGGAGTCCACCATAACTGAAAGCTTTGAACATATGCTAGCTCCCAAGAACCCCTCCAGGATGTGGGGTTTAATGTACATATTGCACAGCCAGGGGAGCACACCATGGTGGTGCTTCCCTCCCTTCCCACTTCTGCTGTGGCAACGTGGTCAGGACTCCGGCTCCCTGCCAGACACTCTGGGTGAGCCTGGAAGCAGATTACTTTGTAAAAAGCTTCAAACGATAAACCAGGGGCGCAAGAAAAACTAGAACAGCTGTGCCAGGTATTTGGGGGAACATTCTCTGCTGGTTAAAGGTCTGAGTAAGAGCACAGCTTTTGCGTTTAATTGCACAATCTCATTGTTTCTACCTCTGCATCAACTTGGCACTTGACATTTTCTCTTTGAGAAAGGAACTGTTTCCAAAGAGTATGGCAAATACCTAGGAAAACAGTTGGGTTTGACTGTCGAAACTTGCTTGTCTAACAAAGCATCAGCAAGATGATGTGCTGCTCTATTCTATTTTAATGTCTTCAGGTTTGTAGGTGAAGAATGCTATCAATTAATGATTCTCAGAGTACCAGGTTCATTTGTTTCTGATACTCCGTCTTTTAGCCAAATGGAAGCCATTATCCTCAGTTAATGACCTTAAGCAGGAGGTGTTCACACTAACACAGAACATTTGTCACTGCAAGTAAAGTATTTGCATTGTCACAGATAAAAACAGCTTAATTAGAGTGACTTTTGCAAAATGAGGGGACACATTTTAACAAGGAGTCAAAATACTTAAAAAACCCACAAACTTCATGCTGTGTGAGCTAAGCACCATTTCCTGTTAAAAGCTCAAATTTATCAGGATTTTAAATAATTTTTACTCATTTACACAGAATTCAGTAAAAAATCAGCTGATCATTTCAACACTGCGTGGAGAAACCGCTAACAAGAGAAATGAAGCATTGCACGGAGATTTGCTTGGAGGAAATGATAGTCAAGACTGAGACCCTCCTTTGAACCCTACTTACTAGGGACTGCAATCAATGGGCATCCCATCAGCAGCGTCAAAACATGAGAGATTGCTATAACAAGAGAAGGCTTTCTGGAAAATGTTACTTTTCTCATTTTCTGGACTCTTCAAAATTAGATCCTGTTCTTGTCAGCAGCATTATAGCAGGTCATTTTTTGATAGATCTTAGCAACAATATCCTACATTTTGAGGGAAACTGTTTTTCGATGAAAATACGAATGCCCAGTACTTTGTCCGCTTTTGCAGGTAAACTATAATTTGGGGGAGATTCCAAGGGAAATGGTGTTTATTTGCTGCAAAAGCCCCTTTGAGTGCTCTTGCTGGTAGAGGTGCTACAACAACAACACCTTTACTTGTGCTCAAGAAAAAGAAGGATTTAGCATTTAGAAAAGCATAGTGTAGTACTGAGCTACCATAAAGAAATGAAACAAGACAGCAGTATGGAACAGTCACAAGGTAAAAAGAAAACCTGCTCTCTGTGACAATAAGTGTCAAAATCAGACAGAAATACCGTAGTTTTATAAGGCCACGGATTGTATATATGCTATCAATTTTAAGCCTGTTACTTAAAATTAGTAATTAGTTTAATATGAAATATTATGTTTGTTAGGAAATAAGGAAAAATTGCGTGACTGCAGAAACGTGTTGACTTTTTGGTCCATCCCTAAAGGCAATTATACGAGACAAAATTTAGCAAGCAAATAAAACGTGAATAAGAGGAAGAATTAAATTTATTAAGTGGAACAGTACATAATGCCCAAAGGCAAACTAAATACTGCCATTCACAGCTGTGAGCGAGGCTGAAACAACGACAGTGGCTCACAAGAGCAGTGTAGAAGAGCAGGTAGGGACACGGGAGAAATAATGTGGAGAAGTTTTACCATGCAGCAATTTGTTATAACCACAGGACACTGACAGATCATCATCAGGAGTATTTCTTTGTTAAACTCTTGGCACAAATTTTAAGTGCTGAAATAGTGGTCAGATTTGGGTTCTCTCTTAAAAGTTGGTGATCTATCATAGACAATTATATTTTACTATTTGCATTATTTATATTTTACTATTTTTAGATGGTAATCACAGTCCGATCATTAGTCCCATACATGTATAACATGGACCTGGAAGGTGAGGAATAGCCAAACCTTACGTTAATGCAGCCCCATTCCACCTACAGTAAATGACAGCCTAGTTTACTGTGATTGTCCCAGAAACCATGAGCGAAACCATGGGTCAGCTTCAGACTTTGTGGAATGAGCAGACGTTGCAGCTCATCTCGTGACTAGATGGGCCTGAGCCATCTACCTCTGCATTTATTAAATGTGTAAGTCCTCCATAAAATCCTTTCCACTGGCCTTTTGGGATTCTGCTTCTCCACAGTTCAGCCCTTTGCATTCATGATTACTCCTTTAAAGCCATGATCACCTCTCACACACAGGTGACTGGTCTTTAATCAAGTGCAGAAAAGTACAAAAAAGTCAGCCATGCCGTACAACTCTGCAAGGATGAGGACCTTTGGGAATGAAAGATACCCTCACCCCATACTAACCCAGGCTAAAATGAACAAATGAAGGACTATATGAATGATAACGCACTTGAGATGGGAGAAAGGGCTAATGAAGAGGGAAAAGAGACCTAATGGCAACTGGGCGGGGTGGGGAGAGAACTACAAGGTGAAAATGGTGGACAGGTTGAAAGGTGGAGGGGCTCTTTTCCACTTCGCTGAAAAAATTAACGTGGAAGTTCACGCCGAATTTCCTCACAGTCTTCACTACTGAAAAGATCATGTATTTTGTACGACTACTCTCCAGAAAAATCCATGTAGCCTAAGAGGAGACCTCGAGGAAAAAAGGTCAGGATTTGCACCACACACAGATGGAAGAAGAAACGCTGTGCAGCGCAGGTCTGACACGAGGGGAAGCTCCTTCAAACAGCAAAGAGTGGTTGGACAGTGGCCATGGACAAGCCAGCACTTCCAGGAGGCAACGCAGTGATGGCAAGTTTGTCATTAACCACACTGTGATCCTCTCCTGTGTAGGATTACAGCTATGTATGGAACTGACCATACCAAAAAGCTGATGTGGAAGTTACGCAGTGGAAAAGGTCCTCAGGATGACCATAAAAAACGTACACATTCAAAGAAAAAAATTTCTACACCAATTTCACAACTTAAATCAGTCAAAAATCCTTGTTCAAAATGCTCACATCTGACTTCCAAATGATTTCTAAAACTGCACCTTGATAGTCTTTTTCACTTTAGATTTTGAAGTTTTTGTGACAAACCTGTTTCTTTTTTATATTCTTTACAACCACAAGTCTAGATATGGTAGTTGCTGCTGTTACACGACTCCAGAAGGCAAAGCAGCATGAAAAATACTGTGAGACTCTCTAGTAAGATTGTTGCCACAATCATTACAATCCATAAATAAGTGTTATTTATTGTAGTTTTTTGGCAAACGTTGTGTCTCAGACATACAACTGTGTTATAACAAGAAGCATCTCTTTAAAAACAGAAAAAGACCTTATCCTTTTCCCATTGCCAAACATATGCACAGCAAAATTGCCATAGATCTCAGCTGGGCCTGGACTACATCCAAGGAACTTCAGAGATTAATCATGAAAGCAACCTATCAAATGATCTCTAAGCATAAAATCTGAACAGACATTGAAACAGACAAGTTATTTGATTTGAGTAATGCTTAAAACTTAATAAGGCAACAATGAGAATGATAGTCCGTTTACAGAATAAAATGGTCAGAAATGATAATCAAATGCCATATTTCCAGAAATCAAAACTTTGAACTGCTTCAACTGCTTTAGCTGTTCAGTGACCTCCTTATGAGCAGCAGTGATATGAACCTAGCAGAGATTTGTTGATTGATGGAAAGAAAAAGATAGCCTAATGCTTTGGTTTGGCCATAATTAAAATGAATTTTTAATGAGTTTAAGCATTAAACAAAACTGAATGCACTTAAGCAAAAATGATCCACAAAAGCTTTCAAAAAGTACTAAGTGAACTACAGAGTACTATAAATCTAGATTATGTCTGCTTTCACCTGCAATCATAAAGGATGGTTACTTGAAAGCATGAAAACAAAACACACTCTAAATAGCGCAAATAAAAACAATTAAGAAACAGCACTCTTGTAATCCATCTTGGCAGATATTTTTCATGCAATGATAGAAAGAAAAAGGTTCACCATCAAGAAGAGAGATCGATGAAACATTTGTAAAGATGTATTTCTGCCAAGAACGAGGAAGGAGTTCAGTCTTTATTTAAAAGCTCTTACTTTTCCTTTGTCTGGTTTCTACTTCATCTTTCCAGACTTATTGGCAAAATAGTAAAAGGAAAAACAGAGGCAAAATTAAAGAAAAGGGGAAAACACATGTGCATCATAATTTCTGAAGACATAAATATTGTTTCCAAACTGTAAGACAAAATGTATTCGCCAGAGGACCCCTGCACAGAAGACCAGGACAGGTACGCAGCCAGAGTGCAGCAACACCCAGGACGGCAGAGCTGAAAGGGATGTCACCTAACAGGCTCAGACACTACTGACAGGAACCTGGCGGCAGTATGAGGGCCAGCACGGATCAGATGTTCAAGGCATCTCCGGAGTCCCCAGGAGACTTCACAGCCCAGGGTCTGCATAAACTGAGGGACCTTGCACTGCTTGAGGGCTCAAACTTGGCTGCACACACTGGCAGCATCTCAACTGCTCCCCATCCCTACACCCCCCCCCCTTCGTTTCCACTGCAGGGAAGCTTGGGCTTGAAAGTAAGGGAAGGATGCTATGAATCAACAAGACCCTGGTCTGGACAGGTAGGGAGGTACACAAATCACAAACAGAGCTGACCTGCAGGGTGCAACAGTCCTGCAGTTCATGCTTTCCCAACTAAGCTCATGCCACTGAAGCATCCCAACTCTGGGATAAAAATGGGTCAATTAAAGCCAGCATACATCAATGGCATCTTCTGACTGCTCTGTGGACATTCTTGGGGAGACAATCTTCATGCCTACATGAGATAAAACATCCATCACCCCCGAAAACAGGCGTGCTTTGTCTGCTGAGGTACAGGGGGTGTACTCTGACAGACACGCCACAGTGGGGCAACACAAATACACGTGTAAGATGGGCACATCAGCGCAAATGGCTGACAGGACAGCAAAGTGTTTCAGTGCCATTCCTAGCTCAGTGACATCTAGAGGTAGTTCAGTTATTGATTAGCTTTTGGTGCTACGTAATGAGAGGAGCAGATTCTGCCTTGTCAGGCCTCAAACAGGACTTGGACCCGAAGAGCTGGGAAGATACCAGGTCATGCCTTTCCTTCTTCTCCAGGTCAAAGGCTGAAGGAACGCCATACCCATGCTGCAAGGTCTCCCACTGAACATGGGAGTACACAGTTCATTTGGGTTTCAGCTTCCCTTATGTTCGGTACATATAGGCTTGCTCTCATACCAGCAGCACAGTGATACCAGGCCACAACACCTCACAGACATGCAGTACTACACTTCACTGTCCACTTTTAAGGGCTACGCATACCTGCTCTAAAGCACATGCCCTTTCTTCACCTGACATTTAAAGAAAAGAATGAAGCCTGTCAAGAGATGAAATAAGGCAACCTGCATAAAAAAGGCAAGTGGGTGAAGATTTCTTTCCCCCCGTATTCTATATATTCCCTGTGATCAAAAACGCTGGCTGTAATCCAGCAAGCTTTAAAGGTGGTTAGGTTTCTTTATTTAGTCAGACCATGCCTGCATTTTCATTTAAGGCAGCTGATGTCGACCAGTTCCCAGCTCACCTTCCTGCCAGTGCTCTTACTGCCCCATGGTAGCCCTTGCCTGGTTTTGCTGTGGAACGTGTGTATTTTTCCCCATGATTTAGTTGCTGTGCAGACCGGCTTTCTAGAAAGGGTACACGACCAGCACAACTACACAGCTATCTCTAAACTAGCCAGCAAGGCTAACGAGTAGTACGAAGCCACACAGCACTGGCCAAGCTCCATTTGCAAGGTGTGTATTTTGGCAGCTTCATCAGATAAACTTGTTTTCACATCTTTGTGTCAAATCCATCTCATCTCTTATTCTTAGGTGAAAAGGATGCAATTATCCCTTGTTAATCAAAACTGTTGTGTATCAGGTTAGCCAACAGGGAGCTGAATGGACCTGTTGACTCTGAAATCACTCCTAATCCATGGCGGGGGCCCCTCAGCAGCCTGCAAAGTACGCACGGCTGTGCATAGATGCATGGGAAGAGAGAGTTGTGCTTCCTCCCCTGGCCTGGCTTCTCTCCTTTTTCATGGGAGATGGGTTTGATCTGACAGGTCACGAACCCACTCCCACAAACCGCTGAGCGAGGTGCAAAGGCACGTCGCATCAGCCACCTCCGAGGTAGACTGCAGTTTCTCCCACTCCCTTCAAGCCAGCCTCACGCAATTAATTGCCTGTCTGCCTCTCCTCTCCCCTCACCTCCACACGCCCTGCGCTGGAGATGCTGACAGAGCCCTCCCTTGCATAAGGTACAGCTGGTTTCATACAGCAGCGTAACTCTGTGGGACTGAGGCAGCTCAAGAAAAACCCAGGAGCTGCAAGAGATCAGAAATTGAAGCAGAACTCAGCATCCTGCTCTACCTATCCTTCTGGGATGAGTTTAAAGATACTGTGATTATTTAACTTGCTAATGCAGTCTTTGAGTGCAGGATGCAGTAACGCAGTCTTAAACATCACCTTTAAGAGACACAGCCCTTATCTCACTTATTTCTTTTTATTGTACAGATAAGGTAGAGACACAGACAGAATATAGGCAGGAAAAAAAGCTGCTATGTTGCTAGGAAACTAATTCAGAAAACACTGACGATACTTACAGGGTAAGGTTGGACAACAGTAAGGAGGATTGATTCTTTGCAGCTTCTATAAAAAGAAAAAAAAAGTAAAATCAAGTAAAGATTCATACTTTTATTCACTACAGATAACCACCTTTTCTTTTTAGTAGAGAAAACTGCGGTAATATGGTGAAATGTTTATTACAGTCACATAGCAGAGAATTACAGAGATTAATAATATGCCAAAATAACAATGGGTATTAAAAAATAAGTTTTTTCCAAGCTAACAAATTGAATTGACTTAACTTTACAGTTTATACTGTTTGCTTCATCAGAGACACCTGCATGCTGCAATAATGATTTTCTCCAGCAAGAATGGAATAACATCTGATTGATCCTATCAGTTCAGCATCTATAGACTACGAATTTCTTTCACCTACTTTACAAATGCAAGTCACTTCTTTTTATACTACCTAGCTCTTGTACACTTAATGGCAAATTTATCTGAAGACAGCAGTGTTTTCAAAACAAAAATGAGGATAAAATTTAGCCCCCATTTCTTCTCTAGCTCACCTTTTTAAATGGATGGAAAAGATCAACAGTTGGTGAATATGCCAGTTAGAGTTTTTACTTTTTTACAGTACTGCTAAAGAAAGGTTTTTCTTTAAAATTAAACAGCTCTTCTTTAGGATGAAACTAGTAGTGGAAAACATATAAGCAGCTCTAAAAAACCCCAACTGATTTACAGGAGAAAAAGGAGAAATTATTAGGAATCTTGATATGATCAAGTGGTGTAGACAAATGACAAATGTATATTTTGACTACTGGTGGGCAGTTGGGGGTGGTGAATAACTGGGGAAAAGTAAGGGTAAAGTGGAAGAAGAAGGAAGAGAAGCCAATCAGAGTCAATATCTCTTATATTACATTGTTGGTCAGATGGCTGCTGAGGGCAACATTAGCTAAGAAAAGGTTAGTTGCCATTTTGTTGAGATGGAGTTGATTTTCTGTTGGTTTTACTACTTTCAAACACAATTAATTGTGTATTTATGTGATTTATTGCCTGGTTAACTGAAGTGCAACTGATTTGGCATGCCTGATCTGTTCAGCAGAACTAACTAAAGTAAATCACACTGTATTGGTCTTATACAGCGTCACCTTATATGCATGTTCACACAACTTAAAAAGCCAAAAAGCAAATATAATTGAGCAGAGACTGAAGGCCCAGTCAGAAAATTGGTCTGGAAACTCAGGCTATACTTGATGAAGCCAACAGATCTCTGAAGGCCAGCTGGGGTAGCAATTCTACTTCTGTCAAAGCTATCGGTCACGCAAGGGGCAAGGTCTGACCAAATATCCCCTAACTAAAGAAAAATTTGTTAAGCTTCAATTTTTACTCCTCTTATTAGATATTTTTGTCATTACACTAAGGGAGTATAGATAGACTTCTCAAAAGCGGGGATTGAAGGCTTTGGTTCCTTGTCTGTGCTTGGAACAACAGAAATAAAATTAAGTTAGAAAGTTAAAAAAAATTACTGAGGAGTTACATGCGGTGAAAATTAAATATTCTGCCACAAACCAGCATAATTTTATCCCCTTTAGATATAAACACTCTAAGGAATTTCCCACAACTATTTTTCATTTCAATAAAACATGTTCCAAAGTTAAACTCCAGAAATTATTTATTCAATCATGAAACAGCCTTTATTTACAGTGTTCATATTTCTGAAAATTTACAGTTCATTTTTAAGGTCTGTAAGCTACAGCTTTGGAAATCTCCACAATTACTCTTTATTACTCTCCATTGTTATTCTTGAAGAGTTTATAGCTTATAGTTTAAAAAAAAGCAACCTCCATTCTGTTGTGGCTAACAACAGGATTCCCTCTACTTTTTTTCTATTCTACCTACCACATTTTGGGGAATCTGAAAATGCGTGATAAGAAATGTAATTTATTTCAAGAATCTCACAGTCACATCTGTGCTATCCACATCTATCCAATTTGTCACTGCTCTATTAATCTAGGCGTATGAGTAGACAGAAAAGCCCACAGTTGTTAGCTATGGGATAAACTGCAGCCTTGGGATAACTATTTCATGCCCAACTGACCTCTTCAATTACTTTCAACCCACTAATTTACGTTTCTCATGTAACATACCACCAATCCTGCCTCCTGCGGTCCAGCTACCTTAGAGAGTTGCCTTTAAAAAAGAAAATCAGCTTCTCCTGAAAATGTTTTTCAGCTCTTCATTACTCTTGGATTAAACCTGTCCAGGTGCCAGTGTAGGCAAGATTCATTCTAGACTAACAAGAGCTTTTTTTAAACCAAAAGGTCAAAGACAAGTCTTTGACAAAGTCAAGGACAAGACTTTCTTACAGAATAATCCCTTGCACTGGAAGGATGTTAGACCCTGGACCATTCATTCAACATTTGAGGCTGCAATAAGGCCACCTGGAGTACCTGGACCCAAGCGTGTTACACATACACAAAGCAGGTGTCAAGCACCATGTACAGTCCCCTCATCATTAGAGAAAACCTTTTCTATAAAACACATGCTACATTCAAAATGCAGCACAGTTACAAGAGAAATAAATATTTAACCAGCAGCTTTTTGATTTGCAGTACTCAGTCATGACTCAACCGCTCGTTTTAAAACCTTCTCAACTCATGATGACAAAACCCCATACCACAGCACATCACTTTCTACTTCAATAGTTAGGAAATCCTATATATCTAAATGATAACCGTTGCACAGCACTGGAGACTGTCAATTGTAGCATGTATTGTATATATCACAGTAATGGAGAAACAATGGAACCACTGACCGTGTACTGTGATCTGTTAAGTTTTATAGCTTAAATGTATGTGTACATACATACGTCCATGTGTGACAGTAGAACATATAAACAGTTTAGACTAGATTAGATTAGGTTACATAAACTAGGTACAACACCACACTTAAACGTGAGCTACTTCTTTTAAACAACTTCTGAAAGATAGTGGCAAAGGCTAAAAAAATAATTGCAGTCTTACTTTCCCCCTGCAACATCTCTCCTCCTTCAAGAACGTGACTGAAGTAAAAGAAAAAAAAGAAAAGAGTATGTATTGCGGATATTTTATTACCTTTCATACTCATTTAACCACAATCTATTTCTCTTTTAAATCTACACACTCTTCTAGAGTCACTCCAAGACCAAACATCTGCAACTCCAAGCTTGGACGACAGTTGCAGACTTTTTGGGTGCTCTGCCACCAGCTAACACCACCACCACAATAAAATACCATGTTTCTTTCATTTCCTGACATTAGAATCAAATGGTGAGAACAAGGGTAAAATCTGAAAACCACAATGGGAATTTCAGCAATTCATCTCTCTGTCCTTCCCTGTGCCCTGTGTGGTGATTATATTTGTCCATTCTCCCGACTCCTTACAGCTACTTAGGCTGTAATAAGGAGAGAATAAAGATGGTGTGAGAATCAAATTACAGCGCATTATAAAGGTTAAAGTTGTATTACTAAGTATCACGCATGTCGGGCTACATGAGGCGTTAACATTCAGCTACAATGCCAACCATTAACTTTATCTCTGAACTTGTGGCTGGAAATCACTGTCTCTCTTCTGCTTCCTTCTAGCTGCAAGACAGGAAGGGATGCGAGGGCAGACAAGGGATGTGGCAGGACTCCCAGTATCTGAGCAATGTGGAGAAAGTGGCTCTGTTCTTTGTATGCGTCCTACAGCAAATATAGCATGTGAATAAAGTGTATGTATTACCTGTACTCACTCTTAAGAACTGAGAATGCAAAATTGTTGTTTATGCTAATCTAAAAGCTTTTAGCAATTGTACATACTAGAGAAGTACTAGGTTTCTCTCCCAGTGAAGATGAATGAATTAGGCATTGACATATAATAAATAATTTCATTTACAGGGAATGCAATTAAGAAAAATCTTTCTCTTAACTGTAAGTTATGTCCATTTCCCTCACACCGAACATCAAATTCTGAAACTCTTGTTTTGAAATGCTTTGTTCTCTGCTATTTCAGGATTCTCTGTTTCATTTTGGGTGTCACTATTGATGAGAAAAGTCTGAATTTTGCATTATGGAGTGTGATGCCATGATCTGCAGTATGCTTCACACTACATTTTTGAAGGAAGGAAATAAAAATCTGTGGGTCAAAACTTAACTACAAAATGTAACAGGTTACCTCAAATGCCCTATTCAAAGCTAAGGAAAGTGGAACTCATCGTCAAATTCTAGCATCTAGCCTAGAGAAAAATCATTCAGCATGTGAATGTCTTTCATTATTATGAAGATTATGGCAGTAATAGCGAACAAAGAGTTTGCAAAGTCACTCAATTGTGATACTTTTTGAATTATTTCAAAAGGATCATTTTGATTTGAGCTGTATATACATTTTGACATAAAAACTGTTCTACAGTAGTTATCTTCACCTACAGAAGCTCCAAATTTCACTTCTCCAGATCTTTATCATGAGCAACAGTTCCTGTGGAAAAGAACAGTTTGCCCCAGAGAGCCACCCAGACTTATTTCCAGGGCCAGAGACATCTTCTGGGGGGAACTTGGTGGGACAGAGCAGACCCATGATAACATCCTCTGCTGCTATCATGCAGCCCCCCGCAATGCGTCTCCAGGTCCAGCAACGATGCCAACCTGCCTGAGTGGGCTAGGGGAACCTTGATAAGCTAGTGGACAGACTCAGTATTCATCGACACCCATGAAACAATGCAGAGGGACGGGGGAGAGAGGCTTTAAGGAGATTATGCCTTTCCCCAAGGCTATTTTTGTCACAGGAGAAGCAGCAGTGTGCAAACACAAACACACAAGCTAAAAGCCCACGCAGTCCAGCTCCTTTGCACTGGAGAACTCCTCCAGCAAGAGTCATGGTGTGTGGGGCTCTGCCCCCTCCGTTTCCAAAGGCAACACACAAACTATGGGCAATGTTTCCATGACTCAGTAGCTTCTAACAGAGAAGCACAATAGATTAAACCGTCCTGGAAGCCATGCTACTGTGGGCAGATCGCTTCTGGCCTCTTGATTACATCTACCCACAGATGCATGTTGTTTTAGCAGCAGGTGAAGAATCTGACCTCTCCAAGCCTAGGAGAAGGATATTTTCCAGACAATTTTTAGGGGAACACAGAAAATTATACTTTCTCAAGAGGCTGGAAATATATGGCACAAGAACTGCTTGAAGGGTGGGAGTGGGATTTCAGTCTCTGCCTGTCCAGCTGGCTGCACTGACCTCCAGGAAGTCTCTCTGAAGATGCTGTACACAGCTAGAGCTGGGCATTCCTGCCATCACGATACGCAGGCAAGGCAGGGTATGCCACACATGGCACTACATCCCCAACTCCATCTCAGAGGACAGTTGCAGGAGTGCAGCAGGCAAGAAATGTAGCAGGAGACTCATGAGATAAGGTACGCTACCACAAAGGTGAGGTGTCGGGTCCCAGTCTGGGGAGGAGGGGTGACGTTGCATGGTATATAGATATAGAAGATGGGACATGAGGCCAAGGTCTTTCTTTGGGAGCAGACACATGAGGAACAACTTAAAGAGACAAACGGGAGCATCAGGTTAGATGCTGTTTTTTCTGGGGATGATAGAGCACAGAGCACAAAGACCATGGTGTTCAGGTCTTATTTTTGGAGACAGGGAGGGTGTATTGGAATTCCTAGTATCAGAAGGCAGAGGGATCACACTCACGTTTGGAAAGCTGGTGGCTGCTTCTTCGACCGCTGTTAATGGTATTACCGGCCCTTAGCCTCACTGTCAATGCAGCACCCAAGCAACTTCGACTTGTGAACTCTTGAACCCTACAGTTTAATTTGAATAGCCCTGCTGCTTCACAAGGTCCTTAAAATTTAAGTCTGCCATTAAATACACGAGGACTTGCAGAAGCAATCTGCACAAGAGTCTGAGAACTTTACAGGATTCCTGTTCAAATGTCTGAGCCCTAAAAACTGTGCAAGTAATGGATGCTTGAAATGACCACTGCCACATAAAGTATAAAAGATATAAGCACGGGATTATTACTGCACTGCAGGATCAAACAGCAGCAGAAACACAGCCGAGAGAAAAGATACTCTGATCAGAACATAAATAACTTCAATAATAGCATACAGAAAATTACTGTCAAAGCAAATTGCATTTTATATAAATGTTCTTCTTTCTTTTAAAGGTCTGGCATGGTGTGAAAGTCAATCTTTAAAATTGTCACAGTCTGCAGCTGGCACTAATTGGAACCCTTGTTGGCAGTCTCCATAAGAGGCCAAGAAGCGAGCGTGTCTGCAGGCTGAATTACACTCGCTTCCTCCGATAGAAGCGGTCCCTTCAGATCAGGGCTGTGGCACACTGGTGGGCTTTCATACAGGAGATGCCATTTCAGATGCCTCTGCAGTAAAGGCTTTGAGAATAAAAAAGCCTCCCATTCTCTAAGGCTGTCCATCTGTCAAGGTTTCACATGTATCAGTTTCACTCTGTTTTCTCCTTTATTAGCACTGTGGCAAGGTGAGCCCTATAAAGAAGTTGTTCTTGAACTTCAGTGCTTTACGAAGACCTATATTTACCTCTAGCCAAAATAATCCTCCTCTCCACAAATACCCAAACTTGTCCAGTTGCTTATATTCTCAACTTTAAGGCTATAATCTTTGTAACTGAGTTACCAAAATGTTAGTCAAACAGTAAATACCTGCACACACTGTACAAGAGAGCTTAGTAAGGCTGCTTGGATATCAACAGCAGTGTTACACTGCTGTCTAACTGCTGAGCAATGTTACCTGCAGTCCTCCACCACACAGCGTCTTACCAGCTCCTTCTTACTACATCGGCCTTCAATTAATCCTGGAGTGCAACTCTTAATATCAACAATATGTGGAAAACTCTACATTGACTGGGCTGCCTTCCTTAGGGAACCATTTTCCTACTTACACAGATCCATGACCATCTCCCTCAACCCCTGAGAGAACTTGGGGTTAAACCTCATGAGAGAGTAGAGGATGTATTAGGAGTTACTAACACCGGAGTTGTCTGCTCCAACAGAATCAGTATTTGCTTGTTTGGGCCAGCGTAAAAAGCGAGAGCCAGATGGCATGCACGTGTATCTGATGGACCGAGCCTTTCACCAAGTCTGACTGTTAGCATGCTACTGCCACACGATCACAGCGTAAATTACTTCACGCGGCATGAAGATGCCATACTGCCAAGGAGAAAAATGTAGCGCTTACTCCCCTATTAATTAATTGCTCAGCTGTCCTCTTCTAATTAGACTTTCTGCACATTAGTTTTAAAGGATCAAAGACAGATAAAGCAGGATAATATTGGTCTCTCAGGTCACTCATCCAGGCCAACATTTCAGTGCTAGTTTTCCTATCGTTAACTGCCAAAGCCTCAGAAGCTCTGAGGAAAAGCTAATTCTCAAAGTACAATGAACAAAGCACAATATAAGCCAGCCCCATTTTGACAGTGTCTCATATTGATGAGACATCTTTAAGGATGGTGCTATGGAGCTACTATACAATACTAGCAAAGTAAAATATTTACAGAACAGGGTGGTCTCACCACAGAAAGGGTAGTTCCACTCTCCTGAAAATTTCTCTTCTTTATTTGTCAAGACTACACTGTTTCCATCAGACTACAATGCCTTTTAAAGGGCACCTCTGTGGGCATTTTGAGCGAGCCCTTTCAGACAGGGTTTCTAAGTGAGCTAAGTGCAATTCTGTTTTCCCATTCCACAGCTGCCCATGTGCAGAAGCTGGCAGGCACACAACGGCTGCCTGCTGCACACACTACTCAAGAGCATTAAACCCATGCAGTTAACTTGGGATCACTTATCTTTTGCGCTAACATACTTACTGAGGACTTCCGGCAACTTGGACTGTACTGCAACACCAAGGTTGCAGAACAAAATGCGTAACATGGTAAATCCTAATGGTTCCACAAAATCCAACCCAATGCTGAAACGGAAGATTATGCTTTGAAACAGTGGCATGAACCAATTCTTTGGTGCAGCCACCAGAGACATAGCAATGATTATGAAATCTATTCTGATTACTCCGTCATTTCTTAACTTCAGCCTTCAAAAATGGAGCCATCGTGACTTTGTTATAGTTGCATACGTGGTCACAGCAAAATCTAATTTGAAAAATGCTAAATGTAATTACAACATCCTTCTAATTTTCTAAATTTTTGTAAACACATGTGGATGTTCAAACTGGATTTATTTCATTTAGCTGGGAGAGGGAAAGAAAAGGTCTACAACACCTTGAGTGCTTGTAATGGGTTTACATGGCAAGGTTTTGGTAGCAGGGGGGCCACAGGGGTGGCTTCTTTAAAAGTTGCTAGAAGCTT
>JAVKLA010000057.1:17817978-17831554 GCA_034782735.1 Sagittarius serpentarius | reverse complement strand
TGTTCAATCAAGGAGGGGGAGTGAGAGAGCGGCTTTGGTGGGTACCTGGCATCCAGCCAGGGTCAACCCGTCACAGTGCTTTTCTATACAAGTCCCACATGTTCCTCTGCATTATCTGAATTTAATTAAGAGAGGTTTTCTTGTGCTGAATTTCCAGCAGTTGCTTAGACATCTTGATGCAGTCACATAGCCACTTGAGTTTTTACTTCAATAGTGGAAACAGACAAAATAATGAAGCTTAAAGGACTGAAGGAAATGATGAGGTAACTTTCCAAACCCTGAAAATTGGTGTTATTCCATTCACTTATCTCAGTGCAAAAGAGAGATTAACAATACGATCTAGCAACCGAAAAGGATGTTTCAGAGAGAAAATGAAACTTCAACATTCAAGTAAGGAAGCCTTGTTGGTTTCTTTTTTTTTTTCTTTCAAATAGACACAACGTAAATTTTCACTTAGGAAAGAAAATCCCTTTTCTAACGGTTTATTTTTTATGTCTTTTTTTTCTGACACTATGTTAGAAAGTAACAGTCATCCCTTTACTTAATAATTTTTTTCTCTAGTCTGGCTGCAGCAGACCTCTCGTGCCCCACGGGAAGTGAAAGTTTTGATTTCATCAATGCCAGGCTACTTCTCTTCATTTTAAGCGGCCGAGCAGTGTGCTTTAGATGAGGACATCTTGACAATGGGGAAAAAAGAATAAAAGAGAAATAGCAATTCTTTGAATAGTTACACAGTATTGGGGAAAAAATCAGTAGCAAAAGACCAACAGCTATGGTGATGGTTTGACAATACACTAAATCAGGCTTCCAGTAGTCGATTGAAAAAGCTGTGGCTGTGCGCTGCACAGCTCTGGAGCAGTATGTGAACAATGTCTATGAGTACCAGCATGCTCAGAAACTTAAATAAAACAGACTTTATACAGAATCAGGTATTGTCTTTCCTTCAGCAAATGCCATAAAGTCAACACACTTCTTAGCACAGAAGTCAACAAAAACTTCATGGCATGTCTAAGGGCTAATTTCACAGAAATGTAACTCCGTGCCCAGGTTAAATCTGCACTGGTGATTGAACAAGCAAGGTGCAGCTCTGCTACCACAAACCAAAGCTGGACTGACAAGTGACTGCTTATGGCCACAATGACATGAAAGAATGTGAAGGGAAGTGCCATTGCTGTGATGGTCACAGCATCACTGGCAGCAGGCAAAGCAACACTGCTGCCTTCCACAACAAAACCCTGCCTCTAGCAGAGCTCTTCTTTGCCTGCCAAGCCTTGACAAAAGTCAGGCAGTTGATATACTGATAATATAATATAATATAATATAATATAATATAATATAATATAATATAATATAATATAATATAATATAAGCAAATATTGCTTCATTAGCGCTTCTACTCTCCCAACAGTCTCCCACTACTTCGATTTTTGTCATAGGTGGACATACTTTGGACAGAGAGCAGATTTACTGTATATGCTGGTGCAGCGTTTTGCACAGTGAAGTTTGGTCAATCTAGATAGTATGGCAGTTAAGAGAACACTAAAAGGAGTAATTCAATAACATGCATTTTCTAACGCCAAACGCTTTGAATAAATAATTACGGCAATGAATTAAAACAAACACTGGTATAAACTTGTTGTTCCTTGCTGAGAAACAAGGAAATCATGTACTCTAAAATCACATTTCAAATTGGAGATAACAAAATGAAATAAAAGACAGTTGAAGATGTCAGAAACTGCAGAGGAGCAAAACCTGTATCAGTAAGATTGCAAGAGTGCAAACTATGTGAGTTACATATTAAAGACAAGGAAAGATCACTAAAAATCAGAAAATCTTAAAGATTTTTTTATTATGTGACAAATTAACCATAATCTTTCATGATCAGAGCTTCATTTTCATTTATACTGAAGCATTAGAAATCATTACAGATGCTATTCATAATCTGTACGTCGCTGGCATTTTCACTTTCAGGTTAGGGCATCGTGTACGTAGTAATGAAAGGTCAGGCATTCACATACATCCTTCATTCCTGCAGCTATTCAATGTTTTCTTTTCCTTAATGCTTTTCAAAAAGCAGGACATCAGATAAATTGTGCTGATTAAATGTTAAATGCTTTAGGAGCATCTTGTTTAAGAGAGTTATCCGAGTTTTTATTAATAATGTATAACCTTCACATAGAGCTATTCTGTGTCGGAAGCCCTGCACAGTCATGATCTTAGCTCTAAGTAATCCAGTAGATAAAGAAATTAAGAACAGGAAGATGCATTCAGAAATGAGATAAAGCTCTCAAATTTTTAAGAATATTGTATTTTCAAGCACTATGTTCTATACTGTTCTCAATTCAACATTACTGGCTTTATTATAGTTCCTCGAGAAAAACACATTCTTTCAGATGCCTGAACACTATTATTTTTGCTTTTAAGTCTTATCTGCTTTTTTGGAAGCAGACTATCTGATCCAATCTAAGAGCATCTATACTCTTTGTTACGGAACACATTGCTATTATTATGTTTTAAATAATTAGAGACTGATGGAAATAGTTTGGAGAAATACAACAAAACAAGATTCATTCAATCCCTCATTAAGAAAAGTTTCAGTGGTCAGTGGCTTGAGTTTTGTGGGTATCACTATTATTATCTGCAAGGTTAGATGACAGATACTGAGCTGCAGAAACTAATGCAGAATGATTTTTGCTTACTGATTCTGGAATAGAAAATTGGTTGGTCAGATGCCAAAGACATATCCATGTACCACTGAAGCAGTGTAAGCGATGGCAAATGTGATTTTATAATGATTTGGATGGGCGGCCAAGGAGGCAACTCTTCTTAAGCTACCATGCACGTTGCACAGTAATTCAGACAGTAGGAGTCCCAACATGCAAACTGTTTGGTTATATTTGTGTCCCCACACGTTATTTAATATATTTAAGATGCAGACTAATATGAGGAGAAATTGAGTCAGAATTATTGCCAGCCAATTAACCACTTGCTTCTGTTAAATTGCATTAGTAATTAAAAAGTCCTGCCATGAATATATACCATATATCCAGAATGTTTAAAATTCAAAGGTTCACCCCTCTTTTTTTTTTTTTAAAAGGATGTATCTATTTATTGTGCTAAAATCAGTTAGATATGACTTTAAAAATCTATTCCATTTAAAGCTCAGTCCAACCTTTCAAAATCATATTCATAATTTTCATTTAATACCTCTAAATATTTATGCTGGTTTACTTAATAACGTATTTATGCTGTTATACCCTTTTCCCCCTTTTGTATCACTAGAACTATGTAATTTGGTTTACATATTCCTTGGGACAAAGAATCACTAATAGAAGTCTCGCTGAAAAGTTACAAAGCAAATGTACGCTGCAAGTAAATGTGGTGCTTAAGATAAAACTTAAACTACACTTAAGCAGAAATTCTTCCTTGATAAATGCAAAAATACTACAAAATATAGGGGAGGAAGGAATGTTTGAAAAGGGGAGAAGAAAATTACCCTGCAGACACAAACCAAGTATAAAATGCTGAACGGTTGCATTCTTCTATCCACACAGAAAATGAAGACATAATTGCAGTGCAGTCGGAGGCACCAATGTGAGCTTTAGTCTAGATACGATGGGTAACAACAGCAGTAAAAATCAAATGCCGCTCTCTTCAGTATCAGTTACACCCCCCAGAAAATGCCCACGCTTGCAGAGCCAAGCCCGTGCTTCATTATCTGTACCCACCAGATTAAAGTTCACCTGGGGATACGATTCGCACACGCCCTGCATTCAGGCCAGCCCCAGCCCACCGCCCCCGCAGCACCGCCACGCTCTGCGCTGCAGCAGAAAAAAAAGTGAAGATTAACCAGTTTTCTCACTGTCCTCTCCTGCTCCTTAGAAGCTGTGGGTAACAGCCAGGACCGAAGAGGACAGTAAAACATCTCTCTGCTCTTTAGGAAAATGGTGAGGGGGAGAAGGGAGGCTGTTTGTGGAGGAGGTGAATACATAACTCACCATATAGCTGCAGCCAGAAGGTGGTAGGAGGGAAGATGGATATCGATATAGGGGAAAAAAGAAGAAAGGACTGACTTCATGCGACTTGCTAGATTAATTTTATAGGTATTTTCTAAATAATTCATCTGGTATACTTGTATTTTTTCAGCTAGATCTATGTCCCCTGTGGCTTGACAGGGTGCTTCCGATTGCCCGGGGAGCGCTGAGGCCTGTGGCAGAGGGCTGGGCCTGCTGGAGCTGTGCCGCCCTGCGCAGAGGGGCTCCAGGCCCACCCTGCCGCGGAGCTCGCTCACCACGGCCTGGCACAGAGACTGCCCGCGGAAGGCCACAGCCTCTGCCTCCGGCTCAGCCGCTCTGCTGTATCGAGCAATTATTTGACACAAAACACTTAAGCAAGCAGAGCTGCCTTACGCAAGTGCTCTCGAAGCACAAGCTATTACACCGAAGGGGTGAGGGCACGCCGCTGCTGCTGCCTCTGGCTGCAGCTCTGAATCAGCCTGTCAATAACCATCTCCTCTGGGCAGAAGCCAGCGCTGTCAGCGTGGGCTGCCCTCACTGTCGGCAGGTTTCTGGGGTGGAGCACAGAGACAGACGCTCGCCTATGAATTGCAAATGGGCCGAGGTGAGAGACTGCAGCTGAGAGGCTCAGTCCAGCCAACCGCCCCCGGCACCCGTCCTAACGGGACTTCGGTGGTGAGATTCACCTCAAGGCATCTAATGGCGTGAGGTATCACGGCTTAAAGTACTTCTCTAGATGCTTTCTGTAATCGGAGGGACAGCTGCAAATAGTTTCTCCCCTCTTCAGCATGGCTACAGGTGACTAGTTTGGGCTAAAGGCCCAACTTTAAACAGCTGGAGCTCATGGAGGTGAATTTTCAGTCAGGTATGGAAGCAGTTCTGTTGTTCGAGAATGACCCTGGCCTGTGACAGGCACAAACAGACGAGCAGCCCGGTCTGAGGGCTGCACACAGGTTTTAGGCACCTCAGCTCCTCTACCTGGCTTTGGATGCTGCAGGGCTGGCTCCTGTAGTCTAAGCCAACTCACGCTGCGTAAAAATGTCTCCCATATAAGCAAACAAAACAACTTCAATGAGTCCGAAAAGTATGCAATATCAAGGTTTCCCTTTCACAGAATAACTCCTATAAAGAACAACCTTAGGGGTTTACAGTTTTCTTCTCTTGAGTGAACATCCCATTCTTCTCTTGAAGAGCTTACACTTCAGTTTCATCATTAGTATGTTGAAGACTTTCACTTAAAGCGAGTTGATGAAGTTGTTAGGAACACAGATATCCCTCACTTCAGCTGCAATCATGAGATAAGCATAAAAAACCTCTTCAGAAGTCTTATCTTCTTCATTTGTACACACTGACAATGATCTATCTGAGCAAGAAAAAATTCCTTGTTCCAAGGACATGCATTAACATTCAGTTCTCAAAGGGGACATAACAGAGGATTTAGCATGCAAAGGATACATGTTCTTTAAAGGCTATATGTCAAACTGCAAGATTAAAAATAGACTTGTCAAAATTGAGTCTGACAGAAATCACTGTAACATCTCCTATGTTCCAATGGACATAGTATTCTTCATTATGTAGTCACACAGTAATTTTTCTGGGTAACCTGGAGACTTCTCTGGAGTCTAATTAGACTGCAAATGTGATTTTAAGAAAGCAAATTAAACCACTATTTTAAAATTACATTTATTGCTGATGCAAAGTGCTAGATTATGAGTATTGGCTGGCAGTTTCTTCACATCTACAGGTCAGTAGTTTTTCGCATACATGTAAGCAAGGAGAACAGCTAGAGTCCATCCTCATGCATGATTTTGGCCTTCAGCGTGAATCTGTCAGCAAAATGCGGATGAGAGCAAGAATAAGATCTAAACAGATAGGTTCACGGAACACCGATAATGCATTTTTATCACTTGCAACTCAAACTAGATACAAACTGGCCAGGTGCATTTCACTAATTCCTCATGTCATGCATGGCAAGAGAAGATTGAAAAAATAAAAAAGTTCAAAATTATTTATCTGTGATTCTACAGAAAATGATCCAACTATTAAGAGTCTTTTAAACCTTGCAAATCCTTTTTTTTTGTTGTTTGTTTGTTTTTTGTTTTGTTTTCAGAATATTTTTCATTCCCTAATTCTGTCCTATCCTGACTTTTTGCATTCCAGTGATGCTAAAAGACAATCTCAGGACGTGAGCTCTTAGTCTACAAAGGATCAACAGCCACAAAATCGTATAAAGAAAAGAGGCAGGGGAGAGAAGATTCCTTATAGACTCAGATTCTCAAAGCTAATCATTAAAGTGGAGGAGGGAGATCAGAGAGCTTTGAGAGGATTTGTGTTGTTTGCTTTCCTCCCTCTACCCTGTCCCCAGCTGCAGCTTCCCAAGAAACATTCAAAGTTCATACCTTCCCTGTGGCTTTTCTGAAGATCTGATCTCCAGAAGGGAAGCTTCAGGAAGGTCACCTATGAAGGGGATCTTTGCCCCTCAAAATCCAGAATTTCAGCGTTTGAACCACATACTATTAGCATTTTTAAAGGCAACTGGAAACAACACACCCTCCTAGTTCTTTGCTTCATCCTGTGAGACCAAATACCTAACTGTTGCTTTGCTGTTCTGCATGCTGCTCTTGCCAATATCATTAACCTATTTATTCAGCCTGGCGCACCTCAATGTTTTGCAAAATGTGGTGGTGACATTGTGCTTCACTCGCAGTGCTGCTGCCGCTGCCTTGCCATACGTCGGGGCAGTGTCCCTGTCTGAGCCACTGGAGATGCTTATGGATCCCTACAGCTATGTTACGCTGACTTTAGGCCTGCCACTCCTTTATCTCAGCTCCCAAACGGCTGGCTCTTGGGGAGGGAGATGAAAGGAGTCGCTGGCTGCCTTGGCTGCCCCCTGAGCTCACCATGAGGAGCAAGGGCAGAAGAGATGGCTCTTCTCCAACCTGCAGTCTTTTCTGCCTGTGTCCTAGGCTGGGAATTTTTCCAGCTCCTTCAGATGCCACCTACCGCCTGTTGGTCTACAAATTACTAAGAAGTAATTTTGAAAATTATACTACTCTGGAAACATATGAGTCCATTCCGTTTGCAAAATAAGGGTGAGATCCGCACGCACAGTCATCCCCATGCGCTGCAGCAGGGCAGGTGGAAGGGAAAGGGGAAGACAATGATAAGGCTATGGTTTCCACTTGAAGAATCCATATTATATATTCATTAAAGAGGTATTTGATTACATGCGCAGCCAATGAAGGGAAGATAATGTTGTCGGTTACAGTGTGTTGGAGAGAAGAGAGGAAAATAGAAACCTGTAGGTTCCTGTTGTGCTGCTTTTTAAGGCGGGGTGGGGGTGGGGGTGGGAAAGACCAGAAGTTACCAAGACTATTCAGGACCGTTAGGGGATGTGTAGAAAAATGAAGGGAGGAAAACAAATGCTTATGCTTTTTCTAATTAAAAGGGTTGTAAAAATAAATCTTCCCCAAGAGAGAATATTCTGTAAACAAGTCATTGTGTGGTCTCTCTGACCTTTCCCTGAAACTGGAACTGGTTCTATCAGATACAAAATGCTGGAATAAATGGGCTTTGGATCTGATTTGGTCTGGTGGTTCCTAAATTGTTGTATTCCCCTTCCAAGTGATTAATTTGTTTCATAAAAGCTTGTGATAACGCTCACATTCAGAGGTTACTCAGTACACACAGTACTGACATTTTTGGATGACATTTGCTTCGCATCAAAGTTTGTCTGAACTTCAGCAATCACCATTGAAGTATCTGTTATATGGAATGTAACTGTAAGTTCTGAATCTAATGAACTTTCTCTGCATAAAATGTTTAGCTCAGGAAGGAAGATGATTTCACTGAAAACCACATTACAATATAAGTTGTAAAGAAGGGTGCTATCAATTAACCGCATATTTTGTTTTACTTATTTAACCTCTATTTTAATAGGTCAGAATTTGAAATAGGGAGACATTTCTGATTCAGCCTGATCTGGGTTTCCATCTTGAACACTGTACTGAGGACTGGAAAATTAAACCAACTAACTTGAGGAAGATAAAAACAGAAACATGAAAAGCAATGAAATTTGATTTCAAAACCTTTCCCATTATTACTATTACTGAAAAGATGGTAGTGGTGATGCATATAAAGATACTTCTTATAAACCATCAGATAAATGATTAAACTACATGTAACACTTGTGAGGAGGAGGATGAAGACAGAAGTAGCAGAAGAGAAGTGGCAAAGGCAGCTCTCCTGGGCATGGTCTCCCTTTCCTCTCCCTCTAACCTCTTTTCATAGTAAAACAGCCTCAGGAAAAAGAAGATGGACTGATTTATATCAGAAACTTTATCTCAGTGCTGTCAAACTCATGCATTAAATAATGGTGTATCAAAGCTTACCATGACTTAAAAGCCATGACGCCAACTAGGATAAACTTGTATCGTCTGTTTTCGCATTTTTGGTCTTTCAGAGCTTATGATTTTATGCTCTTGCTGCAGTCAACAGGACTGGGCTCTTCAACTTAAACAAGACTGAGATTTTCACCCATTCACATGAATGCCACGACTCATAACAAAATTACCTAATGGTTTAGTTTGGACTCATGAGAGAAATATAGGGAAAGGATTTCCAACTGCCTGCTATTGTTCAGTAACTACGTAACAAATATCCACTGTTTTTTTTCTCTTGTAGCTAGAAAGCAAAGTTGAAGGCTGCTATTGCAAGCTGCGATAGCCCTCCACTGTGCCCCATGTGCCTCTGCACCCTGCCTCAGAGATGCTGATGTGAAACTGGGACAGAGGGTGATGCAGTGAAAAAATGGTAGTAAAGCCAGTGCGTAGACCATCCCACTGAGGCACAAAAACCCCACAGAAAATGTTAAACCTCTACATGTTTTCATTTCTTTACAACTGTCATTTATTGTAATTTGTACAGTCATAAAACCTAACACACTAAAAGTTCCTCCCATGTCTTGCTCCTCTATGGCTTTGTTTTGCAATATATAGCATTACCTTAAAAATGGGTTTGGCCTACGTGAAATACTAATTTTCACTTTGTGTTTTCCGAAGCCCTCGGTAGGCACCCAGTTTCAGAGAAGGGAGAGTGATGGGAAAGCGAAGGGAGAGAATTAGGGAGAGTGATGGGAAAGGGATCTGCAGTGGCTGGCATGGGTAGCCACCAGGAATGGCATGTCACAAAGCCACTCCTTGAATTACCCTACATCAAATAGGTAAATGCTTTCTTAAAGTGTGTTATTCCACTATTTGACAGCTATATCTTAAGTAAACTGGCAGGCTACAAGTAGAGCCACTACAAGTAATCCATGGGGTAATCCATAAACAGCCTGATCCAAATCTCCCTGAAATCCATCAAAAGATTTCCACTGTCTTCAGCAGGCTTTGGATCAGACCCATTTTGCTGGAGGATGAACACTGCTCTGTAGTTCACAAGAAAACTAAGCACAGGTGGCAAAGCAACACCTTTCCTGTTGCTTTTAAGAGATTTTTGTCAAATGTTTCCCTTAACAAAGCCTTGAAGAAGTAGGCACTTCCTCCCAGAAAGCAAAAGATGAGTATTTCTAGAAACAGGCAGTATACATTTTAGCATTTATAGTTACTGACACATCATTTATTGATTCAACATACAGAATATTAATCATGTTCAGCGCTGTCCCTAAACAAAAAACAAAACAGGCTTTATTCTCTGTGCCCGCAAAAATAAATCCATCATGTATCTCAGGTAAATAAAAAATAATTAATTTACAAAGATGTAGAATTGCTTTATTTGCACTTGACTGCTTAACAGGCAGGAGTTTTAATAGATCTGGCACTGGCACGATAGGGGGAAACAGCACTATCACTGTATCATGTTTAGTAATTGTAAAATGCTGTGTTTTGTTGCTCTATTTACAATAATAAAAGTATTGTTAAACAGCTATCATAACAAACGTATTTTAGACCGAAGAGCCACTGACGTTTGTCTTTATAAATTAAGCTAGACACAAAAATCCATGTTTATAATGATATTACCTTCTTTGAAATAACAGTGCATTGGTGCTGCACCATGAGCAGCAACCGGTATCCTACTGGGAAATTCGTATTATCCTGCCTCATGCATCAGATATCTAAATGAACAGCCTTGACAAGAGCTTTTTCCCCCCCCTCATTGTTAATGACATATATGCAAAAGCACTGTAATTATTCTAAAGCAGCAGCTGAAGGAAAAACTCTCATGGAGATACTGCTAATCTATCACGAAGAGAGTACTACGAAGACAGCAGGCAATTAAAAATCCCAATATTTTTTGCTTGAGACAATTAACTGTTCAGAAGCATCTATCAAACACTGGAACTGGAATATTTTTTTGAAGTTTACTATTTACTCAACGGACTACGATTTTTGTGAAATATATGAAGTGTAACATATCAATACATTTTAAAAATGTGCATCAAAGCAGCGGTTTAAAGCACCTCCTGCCCCCTGCCCTTTGGTAAAATGTCATCTTTCTAATCAAGACATCAGGAGTAATTAATCGCTACTGTAAACAAACTGTTGCTTGAATAAAAACTAAGTCTTATATCAGTAAATCCTATCAGATTAAGGCACTTAGGCCATAATCTTCACCACAGTACAACCAAACCAAATTATTATTTCTTCCTACTGTTTCTGACATCCAGAGCTACAATTGCCAAAACAGAACTTTTCCAAGCACTCAGTGCGGGGCGGGGTGGGAGGGGAACAAACCCAAAAGCTGAAGCAAACAAACTGTCAACCGTGTATGTTCAGCACTGTCTATTAGAAAAGTAACTGCTTAACACGCTGCATTTCACTTCCACTTAAAAAATGGCTCACTAGCTCCACTGAAATAATGCACACCTCAAAAAAAAAGGAAAACAAACAAAAAAACAGGAAGTCATGTCCTGCACAGCATCGATATTTGGTGAGGTTGCAAGGCAGGAGAACACATCCAGTTATGGGCAAGCCTTTGAAAGATATTCTGCATGATGGTAAGTGCAGGTAGACAGAACATGGGCATGGGTGATAGTGAGCAAGAGACCAAGAACAGAAAGTTACTGCTGTAAGATAGGGCTACTCGCTCTGCCACCTTCCCGGAAAAGTCGTGCCTTCCCAGTAAGGGCTGATAATCCCACAGAGACCGAGCATGGCTTTTTGAGCTGCTCACAGTCAGAATTCAGCTATGAGATAGAGCAGTGTTATTAGTCTTATGCATTCAAAGGTCTGAAGACCAACATACAACTTACATCTAACTTCCTGCAAAACACAAACTCCCCTGCTAACCATAGTTGCTAGGTGTTTTCTGAAGGCCTTAACTTCTGCTTGAGCTACAGCCCATCTTTCCAAACAAATACAAGATCCTAATTTAAAGACTTGAAATGATGGCAAGTGTCCACATCTCTCTCGGTGTTACTAGCCGCAGTTTCATCGGGCCGGACTGTACTTTCCTACCAAGCTGAAGAGGTGCCTGCTATCCAAGTTCTTCCTTGTTCAGATGTCCACATTCAAATAAAGTTATTTTGACCTCTCCTGCAATAATTTAACTAGGCTGAGCTTCTTACATCTCTCATAAAAGAGACAACTTCTGGCTCATTTTTGCTGCTCTTCCCGAACTACGTCCAATTACCGGCATACTTTCAGGAACGGACAGCACTGCAGACCTTCTATGGTTATATATAAGGTTTATATTGCTTTCCTGCTCTCACTTGATATTCTTTTCCTTTTTATATTCATTCTTTTAGCTACAATGTACTGCTCTGAAAGGTCAGATTCAATGAATTATTTAATGCAATGGCAAGCAGAGGCATGGAATGCTGCCTCTTAACAGCCTCTGGTAGTTTCACCCTACGTTGAGCTTCAGTTCTGTGAGCCAAGGGGATCAAGACAGGAATGCTCATGATAACAGCTTTATTTCACTTGCTCTGAGCAACAGGAGCATACACCCTATGATTCACCTTTGCCAGGCTTCTTCTGAAGAAAAGCTTTTACTACCAGAGGCCTTATTCAACATACTGCATTGGGAAATAGCACCTGCCTTGCAATGCCAATGTACGACTTCCAAAGCTCCCTTCCCCAAATGTCTGAACTTCTAGAATTTGGGCAGCTATTGCCATGTGACAGTGGTGCCATCAGCTAGAAGTAGGAAGACCCAGCGTGAGGTTACTGCAACTCCACGCTGCTGCACAGACAGTTACCTACAAGATGGTAGGCACCACAAGATTTCCTTGAGGCTGCTCTACCAAATGCTATGCATCATCAACAGCTTGCAAGAAGTTGGCCCAAAAAGAGTGGACCGTGAAGGACTGCCACCCGTTAGTCCAAACACAGAATGGACAGCAGGACTGCCTCTGAGAGGCAGGCACCACATATGTTAACCTTGATGCCCTATATGTAATCTTCTCCCACAATCTCCTCAATCACCTCCTTCCCACAGTCAGTCCTTCCCTGACCTTATGGTCCATTCCCCAAAGGTCCCTCTGCACCCTGCCCGCGCAGTCTCTCAGCTCAAGGGCTGGAAAGCATGATTTTGCAGGTCCTGGGCTCCACCACTCTCTTGGCCAAGACATGTTTCCGCCTGCTCGGGAGATGACCGCTGCTCTTTCAGTGCACAGTGTCATGGGCTGGAGTGAGATGAGGATGAGTATGTGGCCCCTAACAGAGGGCAGGACATGGTATTTGGTCCACAGTCCCAGTGGGTAGACACCTGGGCTTCGTAACCCACCAGGAGTTTTCTGATGATACAGCTCCCAAAATTCTTCCCTAGTAAACTCCTGGAAGTGCAAGAGTCTGCCACACCCCAGTGGACAGCACCATAAGGACAGAAAAAGCTGAGACATCTGGAACAATGTAAAGCTCATGGAGGACAGGGAGGTGATTCAAGACAGCCAGCATGGCTTCACCAAGGGCAAGTCCTGCCTGACCAAGCCAGTGGACAAGGGAAGAGCTACGGATGTCATCTATCTGGACTTCTGTAAGGCTTTCGACACGGTACCCCACAACATCCTGTGGACTGTTTGGTGGATGAGGAATTGGTTGGATGGTCACATCCAGAGGGCAGTGGTCAACGGCTCGATGTCCAGGTGAAGAGTGGTGATAAGTGGTGTCCCTCAGGAGTCCGTATTGGGACCGGTACTGTTCAATATCTTCACCAGTGACACAGACAGTGGGATTGAGTGCACCCTCAGCAAGTCTGCAGAAGACACCAAGCTGAGTGGTGCAGTTGAGATGCCTGAGGAACAGGATGCCATCCAGAGGGACCTGGACGAGCTCAAGAAGTGGGCCCATGTGAACTTCATGTGCTTCAACAAGGCCAAGTGCAAGGTCCTGCACATGGGTCAGGGCAACGCCCAATATCAATACAGGCTGGGGGATGAAGGGATTGAGAGCAGCCCTGCCAAGAAGAACTTGGGGTACTGGTGGATGAAAAATTGGACATGAGCTGATAATGTGCACTCACAGCCCAGAAAGCCAACCGTATCCTGGGCTGCATCAGAAGCAGCGTGGCCAGCAGGTCGAGGGAGGGGATTCTCCCCCTCTGCTCCGCTCTGGTGAGAC